>JAQFZF010003775.1:0-11086 GCA_034695365.1 Enchytraeus norvegicus
TCCTTGAATTTTTCCATTGAGTATCAAATCTTCCATCCCCTCTTTCCTCATTACATGTCCCAAAAATTCAAGTTGTCATCTTCTAATGATTTTCATTAATTTCCTGGTGGTATTCGCTCTAATCAGTACTGTTTCGTTTGTAACATGAAATACTGTTTCGTTTGTTATACTATATTGTCTATTTTCAATGTTTTGACGATATATTTGTACGTTAAGGCGCTAGCGTGGACAATTCCACCCGGACTCAGATGGGAGTTTATCTCGTGATTCTGCTGCTCGCGGTGATTGTTGTGCTGGTGCCAACACTCAAGTTCCTCTTGCTCATACGCGCCATGTCCCGGATGGCTCATGATATCAAGCTGAGTGAACCCATCATAAATCATCACGAGAACGGTCATAATATCAGCAGAGAAGTTATTCCAAGCAGCTCTGAAGGAGTTCAGAGTGACAATCAATTGGACTTCTCACCGGAAGAACCAGCCACTTATTCATCACCGAGTCGTATGAAGGAGAGTCTTCGTTCAAAGAAAAAGAACAGAGAAAGAGAAAATCGTAGAAGTTATTCATCCGATGAAAAAATCAATGTAGATTACGATAGATCATTTCGACGTCAAAGAGAACACAATTCAGCCAGTAGTTCAGGAGATGAGGTGCTCAAAATGGACAGAGAAAACTTAATGTTCCCATTGGTGAGCCTTCCTGAAGTCAGTGAGATGAGAGTTGAACCAGAGAATGATCCATTACGTGATCTTCTCTTTGATTTTAACGTTATGAAGCCATTTCATGGAATACTGTCAATCGACAATGATTTGAATGATAGAATCGATCAGTCAACGCTCGTAGTAATAAAAGGAGATCCCTCGTTAGAATCCGAGAGCATGCCTGAAGACTTCCTCCACCTTCCTGAAATGGTAGAGGGAATCGATGCAATAAAACCAGAGTTGAATCCTGGAATATTTGAAAGGGGGCAAGTTCGTATAAAAATGCGGAATTGCAAAATGCATAAGAATTCTCTTCCATTGAAGGGTTTAAGATTAAGCACAAAGTCAACTCTACTTAGTCGACTGATGCCAACAAGTGGAAAGAATAAACGTGACAGCGGAATGCATCCATCAAGAGATGAATCCAAACGAATATCACAATCCAAGTCTGCTGTGCCGTTTGGTAAATCAATCTTTGACTTAATTAAAAGGGTTGTAACGAGACCAATGAATTACGACGGTGTTCGTATCAAGCAATATGTCGATGTTCACGAAAGAGGCCGCCCAAAAAGCTCTCAAGAGTTCACAAAATGGCTCACAAGTGCTTCAAAGTATGACCAATCACCAAACAGAGATGCTTCTAGGCTGCAAATCAAACCTAAAGTAGGCATCGACGAAGTAAAGACTGATGATATAAAGCCAGACTTAATGCGAAAACTTGGCTTTAGAATTAAACAGCAAGAAGATGCTGAAAATGATTTCATTGTGCATGTTTCCAGCGACTTCTCAGAAAAGTTAAATAGAAATGTCATACCTAGATTGAGTAAAACTTTGGTCCCAAAGATCTATAACCAAGTTGTGGAAGCGAAGAAATATCCAAGCAAACGAATTCGCAGATCAGTTTCGATTCCGGAAAGTTATAAAGAGAATAAGGATACATTAAATAAAGCTGTGATTCCTGATCGAAATTCTTCAGAGATTGTTTCGCAAACCTCAGGAAAGATCATTAATATTGCTAATGGATACCAATTTTATCAGCCTAATCCAAAACCTTCGGAAACTGAGAATAAACTCGTCCAGCAGAGAATTGTGACAATGGATGGAGACAAAAAAGTAATTATCAGAAATAAAGGATTACGTCGAGATACTAATGCCGACGAGAATGGAAACAGAAAGTCAAAAAGATTTGTAGTAAATGCAAACAACCATGGCGACAGCCACGAAGAAATGGAGAATGATGAAATTGATGAGGAAGAAGAAGACCGTATAGAGCTGGCAGCCAGCAGAGGTGATAAGAGGAAGAGGTTCTATGTTCAACTTGACGATGATGAAGGAGGTCGTCATAGACGTCACGGAGAGATCGCCAGCGAACACAACGATGCCAGAAAGAGGCGACGCAACTCTCACCAAGCAGCTGAAAGTTCTGACAAAAATGAGGAAATATATTATGAACTGGTTGATACTGATAAGCATCGCTCTCGCAAGAACGCTGTAGGCTTTGCAGAAGAGGATGAAGCTGATGATGAAGTGCGCATGCGTAAAGCAGCTGAAGCAGCGACTAAAGCAACCACAGTAGCTGAGACAGCAACTGAGACAACCACAGTTGCTGGCACTACTCCCGCAGCCCAAGTCTCACATACTTCAGCTGCAACTGATGCCACACACCCTCCATCAGCTGCGCCAAACACTGAAACGACTACCGCCGGCAAGCCAGCCAAGAAGAACAAGAAATCCAAGAAAAAGGTATCATCAACCACGGCGCATCCTGGCGAGGGATATCAGAACTTGGATCAAGACTGGTCGGAGAAGAGAAGTGTGAAGAATTCTCAATCCAAACGTTCGGCCCATGACGTTGATGATGATGATGATGATGACGATGATGATGACGACGATGATGATGACGATGACGATTATGAAGAAGAAGGAGAAGAAGCGGAGGATTTTTCTACTAAAGAAGAAGAGAAACAATCAGCTGATTCCACTAAAGGCGTTGATATGACCAATAATCAGGAAGAGAACGAAGACGTGGATATAATAAATGAGCATGACAGGAAGGTCAGGTTCTATGTAAATGTGGATAACGATGGGCGACCTGGAAGAGAGAAGAGGAAGCCGATGGAAGATGATTCGAACAATTATCAGGAAGAGAACAAAGACTTGGATGTAATGAATGAACAGGAGAGGAAGGCCAGGTTCTATGTTAATGTGGATAACACTGGACGAGCTGGAAGAAGGAAGAGGGAGCCGATGGAAAATGATTTTGACACCAGACCCTACACCATAACATATGGTGGTAGGGATAGAAGCTTTCGCAGTCGTCGATCATCTGATAAAAATCCGCTCAAAGAAAATGTTCGTCATAGTAAAGTGAAAAATAATGCTCAAAGCAAGCTTATCGCCAATGGTGACCTCACTGCTACCACTAGCAATATCGGAAAAGATAAGAATTCAGATTTGAGGATTGCTGAAGGTGGTCTAAGCAACGCAAAGAATTTGCTGAAAGGTCAAGATGAGAGATCAGTGAATGAAATAGCTGAAACAAACTCGAGGCGAAGACGAGTAAAGAAAATTACTGAAATATAAAAAGGAGATGTTCGACGAGATAAGGAAATATCAAGATGGACGATGAGGAAAAGAAAGGTCAGTTAGAAGTAAAGACAACTAGCATGAATGTTTGAATGATAGGTGTGAAGGTCAGAAAATTGAGAGAGCTGAAACTTTCATTGATAATAACGAGAAAATAAAGTTAGAATCTTCTTTACTAATTATAATTATCATCATAGTTGTTCACTGTAGCCGAACGTTCTGTATAGTTTTTCTTTATCGGACTACTAATGCTATTAATTTGTGCAATATTGAGAAATGGTCATGCAAAAATGCTATAAGTTCAATTCAATATTCATCATAACAGGCTAATTATAATGGGATGACTGCTTTTGATTCATTCAATTTTCAGTTTATAGACACTCATTGCTTGCTATGCTTGTATTGAACAGTTTGCAGTCTTATTTTTCGATGAGACGTCGGTTTCAGGTGAAGAATCGGGAGTTAAATATTTATTGTATTGTATAGCATAACATGCATAATATTATCATATCCCTTGACATCGCCGTTAGGAGATGAAACGGACCTTAAATTTGTATCGATTAACTGATGGCTTATTTATTTAGAATACTATAATAATCAAATAATGCTCTTTTCCAGAACGACAGATATAATATAACTTGTTATTATTACTGATGAAGCTAAACAATACTGCTCATAGATTAAACTATAGGCCCTACTACTGTAATACTTGCCTGTATTAATTTTATGTTTGAACAGTGAGAACCAAAATTAAATTTAAAATGAAAATAAATCAAATTTATCAACGGAACTATTACGAAAAACGTGTGTGTAAAGTCAAACAAATTTGCGAGTTTCGATTTTTACATTTTACTGTCTTACTGCAATAGGCCTAATATGCAGGTGCGACTCTGAAAATATTTTAAATTTTACCTTACTGTTTTATAATAAAAATTGAGTTCTAATTGTTCATTGATGGATATAATCTTATGATGTATGTTGATATATTAGATGTTACTGTTATTGTTGTATCCGTTTTTAATATGTAGTCTACCTACCCAGTTGTTATAGACTCACACCAGGCAATGGAGGCGCCAGGGGGCAAATGTCCCCCTAGAAAATGTTTGTCCTCCAAGATTTCCCACGGAAAGTATTAGCGTATGAGTTAAATGCCTCTCATAAATTTGTCTCCCCACCCCTATTGCCCCCCATTTCAAATTTTCTGGCGCAGCCACTGACCTACACTTAAGTTGATTTATGAAAAGGAGTTGAAAATATGGTTAATAATAATTATACAAGAGATAAATTTTAAATGCTTTTTATCTATACTTCTTTCTAACGTATTAAAATCAATTTTATCGTATTTTTTAGCCTAGCGTCGTTTACCACACAGGGCATTTAAAAATAATAGTACAATAATAATAATAATAATAATAATAAAGGTTTAACGTCCGCTTCCTCATGTTGTCAGGGACGCTATAATAGAGACTATTATAGTTCGAGTGGAATTCTAAGCAAGGCGATTTTACTTTTCTTACTTGGGATCATGCGTGGACATTCCCAACACATGAACTTTTTCTTGCCCTGATATTGTCTTCAAATTACGACGCGAACGCTAAGCCCGTAATGTATTGTATGTAAAATACAATAAAATGAGGATTTAACGTTCGGTTCCTAACCCGGAGGCAATGTCAGGAAAATATGCAATCGTAATTCCGTACTATCAAGGAGCAGTTGAAAATGCATGGGCTGAAGTGCAAGGTGTAATTTATCAAGATAGTAAAAGAGAGTGAAAACGATTTATAAAACAAAGTGAGTTTGGAACTAGCCTCGGAGTCTTTCGAATCTATATCTCAATTTCACAAAGTATTATGATATTCGTGTAGGCCTAAATTAATACATGCAAATTTAATAAACGGTGTTAAAGCTGCACACGAGAAATGGTAGAGATCTGTGGATAAACCATGACCGCCTAGGTCTTGAAAGGTTAAATATTTTTAGTACTTTTAGAGTAAAGGAAAGGAAAATCATATCGGAAGCCAAGCATCCCTTATTAAGAAGCTACGGTACGACATAAATAAGTATAACTACACTGTGTCCGGAGAAACAAAACCCCTAGCGAAATCGCCATAACTTTGTCAAAACTCAAGATTTATCCTAAATATTTTCAAACTTTCTAGAGGATATAATTTTACATTTATCGTCCAATATTTTGTAGAAATATAGTTATAACAAAAACAGTTACCGAGTATCTATGAAACAATCAGGAAAAACCATTAGAGTTTATTCAAATAGCGGTGGCACAAGAATGCATAGTCTGAATTTGTCAAGAATTTGTCAATGATTTCGCCAAGAAGTATGAGTTTCCACCAAACTCATCAGACTTAAATCTTCGCTACTACCACATTATGGAGCGCTATACTTGAGCGGTACAAAGGGTTCATCCCAAAACCAACCAACAAGGCTTAGACCTACGTCAGGACTTGTGCTGGAGGCAATCTGGAAAGACTTGAACATGTCAAGTGGCTAACGACCTATTTTCATAGAAACTCTGTAACTCTTTTAGTTTTAAATATTTGTCGACCAAATTTGGAGATCGGATGTCAAATTATCTCCTCTAAAAGATCTTAAAATATATTGAATAGATCTTGAGTGTTGACGAAGTTATTGAAACATTGCTAGAGGTTTGGTTTTTTCCGGACAGAGTGTATATTGAAATTACAAAAAAATGAATAATCCGAAGAGGTCTCATGTAATTGCGTGCTGATATGTACCACAATAATTACTGTTTATTTCATTAATATCACAGTTTGATATTATGGTATGGTATTATTGATATCAACAGATTTCTCATATTTATTATTCATAGAGTAATCAGTAATCACATACTAGGCCTACTCAATTCTTATTTTGGCAATGTCTTAAAAATTAATTTCACTTAGTATAATTATGCTACTATTCTAGTACTATGTACAATAAATATACAAAAAGTTTACAAATAAAATAACAACAACGAAATGAGTACAATTGTCAGTGAAATGTAATACGACCAACCCGACCGGACAAGTAACCAACCAACCAATAAATCGGACCAACCAACCAATCAATCAACCGGACCAACCAACCCGACCGGACGTCAACAGTCAAATACAAAGAAAAGTTTTGCACAACTAGACAATACTCGCCCGGTAAAGCTGTAGCTCTTTATGAGATCGCAATTTGGTTTGTGTACCTGAATATTATCAGTATAATGTTAGACATTCGGATTTCTGTACGGATCGTGATAGCATTACCACATAAAATAAGCCAGGGCCTAATTTACTTAAGAAAAGTTGAAACAGAATCTTAAACAAACACACAAATTTAGCTATCGGGTTCACGAAAGGGATCCTGAAATCGTCAAACTAATACAATACCATACATTGTGGGTTTTCTTCATCATCTGACAACGATGCCAATTAAGGGCTCAAGGCTAGGACTGTGGCAAATGAAATTTAACACTATTCAATCTTTAGTACATGCTGATTTAGATTATCATATGCTCAATAGTTGTCTGTAGTCTGTCCTTTGAAAGGCTGCTGAAATTCTATTTACTAGAGAACTGTCGATTGCGTTCATAGAAAAGTCTGAGAGAAGCCCATACATGGATTGAAATCTTAAGACTGAAATGTCGCTCATTGGGGAGAACCATCGCACAATATCATCATGAGTTACGTAACCACTCGAAGGAGTAAAAATCAAACTTTTGTCCAAGTTTTTCCTCTCGACTGGAAGTGTTGTGCCAGTCTGAATTAGAAGCTTCTTTGATACACTGGTCTTCACTAAATGAGGCACATAGGAGTGGCTCAGAAACTCGCTTTCTCTGTATCCATCCGCAATTATGCTGTCAAATAAGCTGATATTATAAAATAAATTGAGAGAACACCAGGTTTTATTATGTAGAAACATTCCTGACTTGGCGTTATAGCAATGAAATTTAGGCAATATGAGAGTTCTATTTAAGATTGAGGCTACCACTAAGGCTGCTTTAAGGGCATCTGTCTCGGCTTTCAATGTTAATTTATAACCGAAGTTTCTGGGATTGCCGTATTGCATATATTTTCTAGATGGGTTAGAATAATATTCTGATAAATCGGCAAGCCACATCCCGGTTTCCTTGAACCGATAAATTTTTGCTTCTTTAGTTGCAATCCAATTATTATGAACCAGAACACATTCGGGACATAACAAATCTTCACGAAACATTACCGCATTATCTTCAAAATAAATCTTACCGCAGGGAAATTGCTTATCACTGAGGACTCGTAAACTTAACTCATTGTTTTTAACCATGGCTCGTAATATTCGATCTAATACTTTCTGATTGGAAAGAGTAGACATGAGATCTTCCTCTAAAGACCTCATATGAGCTGTTATGGATCCTATGGTAGGTCGAACTAAATAGAATCCGGTATTTCCTTCGATTATGTCACTCTGGATTTCAATATCACACACGGCACAGTTTAGATATGATAGTGGATTCTTGAAGAAAACGATGTCTAAATCCACAATAATTACCGTAAAGTTAAGGCGAAGAGCATCTAAGATAATCTTTGATTTATAATGTGTTTTACGCTGAAAGCTTTTGGTCGCCCACACACTTGCCACATTTCCCTCCGTCTCATTGAAGTAAGGTAAACACAGACTGGAATCCCTGGACTGTTGAGCTACAGATGCGCTTATAGAATCCGTCAGCGCCTCACATGAGAACTTATCCATTCCAATAAACAGAAAGTTGCGAATGTTAAGAGCTTGATATGATGTGAGATAAAGATTGAGAGCCATGTCAACGTATGCAGTGTCCACAACAGACAGAAAAATTCGACCTTCAGAATCGACTCTGTTCATAGCGCTGTCACGTAATTGAGAGAGTTTACTGATGTCAGAGAATGATATATTCTTCTCTGTTCTCAACTGAAATCTATGTTTCGCCCAGCCTGAGAAACTTCCTTGGACTTCATTGATGCTAAATAGATCTGTCTCGAAGATACTCGATGACTGTGGCTGAATCCTCAGGTACACAATGAAGATTGTGACAGTGAGTATTGAGCCGCAGCAGACGAATAGTCTCAACAGCTTCATGATGTTGAACGGGCATCTATGTATGCTGATCATTGGCTGCAAGAAACAAAACCAGTACACAGTTCATCACAGATCAATATATGAATATCAGTAGGTTAACTACTATTATTATAAGTAGATAGCCTAATGAAGGCAAATTGAAGTCGTATTATATAAGAATACTTTAAGCTCTAAACCGGTTTTAACATTATATCAAAATCTACTCCTTTTGGTCTATACCGTCTCCGGTTAATAAAGAGGACGTTAAACAAGTCTGGCTTATTTGATACCTATTACTCTTCTGGACGTCTCCATGGCTCAGTGGTTAGCGCGTCGGCTAGTTTGTGTCGACTATTGGGCATAAGGTCCGGGCTTCGATTCCGGTCGAGTCAATCAGAGAGAAAAATCTCGGATGTACAACGGACCAACCAAGCCTACCATCCCTTCTTGGGTCGGATAATTGGAAGCAATTAGTACGTAGTAGGTGACTACTTAGGAAGATTGAGAAGGTTACCACAAGTCTGGCGTATATGATCCAATTATCAAATTGGATTGTATAGAGTGGGGCTGGCGACCTCACCGTCCTATTAATGACTATGTAGCCTTTGTGCTGCAATCGCTCAGGATCGGGATCAGCTCTGCGCCTACGTTTGGTAACAATTATGGCACACAACTATTACCTTTACCTTTTACTCTCCTGGAGTCCTTTTGTGCCTTCCTGCCATAGATAGGCAGGCGCTTTTGTTGTCATTGTTGCTGCTAACCCACGATGCCAGTTGTAGTGCTGAAGCCCTCTATTCTCTATTTAGGAGGGGTGCAGGGTTAACCCGTAGACTTAAGGCAATTATGACGCCACGCAGGGTTAACTCCATGAAATGGGTATGTAGTGTTGAGTACTTATTCAGCAACAATCCCTCCTAGCACGACATAATCATCAGAAGTTCAATACATCGTGGGCAGTAAACAAAATTTATATATAAAGCCCGCACTGGTACGGTGATTATTTCCAGATTTATCGACGTTAATTGACATTTTCCTATTAATGAGACTGACGAGAAACATTTACATGTAGCTTGATTATAATAACGTACAAGTTGTAAAGATTAGGTTTATAAATAAAAACCCTCATACTTCTACGTGTATTATCGTTCCAATTAATTATAATCTGCAGTATTGAAAGTAATGCGGGCGCGTGCCAGAGCGCTTTTATATTATGATATTTTCATTCAAAATCTGAAGCGAAGTGACTCCAATAAATACGGAAGCCGGATAAACAAATTTAGATATTGCAATGGTGGGTATGGTCACAATAATGACTTCTAAATACATTTAGGAATTTGACAATTGATTTCTATAATTAAATTTACGATGTCATAAAATTGTATTCCTATGTTTAGGCCCTACATCACAGTCATACACTACTGTATGTTGATCAGTGTTTGCAGAATATCGATAGGGGCCCTACGCATCAGACACTTGAAAGTTTTATTTTGTTGTATTTCATTATGATTGTTCCATCTTACAGGACATGTAAATGTAATCTAACACAGGAAAATTATTCCACCTCTCATTCGCATTAATAACTTGCCACCCAACCCATGCACATAAGCAAGGGAAAGCTTTCTCAAGTTCTCAACTCTCATGTACTCAGAACACTGCGTGTAAGCGATGACATTGTTAATTGACGTCCCTGACATCGCCTTCGGGTGAGGAATCGGACATTAAATCCTCATTGATTGATTGATGAAGCGTAGTAAACTAAGGGTACGTTACCTTATTTTGGGCCATCCCCAGGATTTGTAAATTGCTACTGTAGCCAAAATGTAATTTCCAAATATTGCAAAATTTCTTCTCGAATTTCTATTTAGGCGTCACCCAATTATTCAGTAAATGGTACGCATCGCTCGCACTATCACTTTTCTAAGAACTTTAGTTACAGGGGGCCTGCCCCGGACCACCACTTAATATCTCACAAAAATAACACCATTAAACAAATATCAAGGGTACCAGATTGGGATCCCCGGCCTAGCCAAAACCGAATCTAACTTTGGAAATCGAAAATCATCAATTGAAAATCACAGTTTTAACTATAATGAAGCAATGACGTTACTTTCAGCGATGCACAAGTATAGGCGATACTTTGACGATCTTAAAAAAGTATCATCCATAAACGTGACACATATACCTAATCGCGATTAACCACCAATCCAATTTGATAGCCCTTAACAATTTAACTCATCCTAATCTTTTATATGATATTGCTCATAAGCCGCACTTTCAGACAATTGACTAGAATTACAACAAGGCTATATTTTTCTCATAATAAATTAGCGCACCTGTTATGACCACTAAAACATCTGAAATCTAAATATGTTTTTTATTCAGAAAGGGTCCATCATAACTCCATGTATACCGGTACATGTACGCTTTCTGACTCCACGCCCTACTCGTGTAAAACATATAAACACATTATACATCTTTTTAATATGCTTATGTACACATTCTAGATAATGATAGATCAATGTTAGGCTTATCATAGGATGTTTGCTAAACGATAATAAAACTTAGCAGATCACACATGTAAATTACTAAAACAGTGGCTTTGCAATAATTGCTCAAATATAATTAGATTTTACTATTCTTGTTGTTGTTGCCCACCCGAGGATCAGCCGTGGTGCTGACCCCCTCTATCTTCGTCCTTGGGAGCGCTCCTCCGGGGC
>JAQFZF010003776.1:0-11085 GCA_034695365.1 Enchytraeus norvegicus
TCATTCCTGTGGCAGAGACTGTCTGTGGCCCTCCAGCAATACAATGCCATTTGCATCCGGATCACGCTCGACTGCCTGTCACTTCAGGATACCAACAAGTAATTTTTTTTACACGTTTTAACCACTGGGCCACATACACCCCTCTGAGTACATATATTTATAGACTTTTAATCATTTTTTAGCCCAGGGTCGATTATCACCCCGGGCATAAAAAAAATCCAAACAGATAATGTTATTATTTAGATTTAGCCGGCAATAGTAATCAGCTTAGTTGTTCATGGCTGAACCAAGAAAAACATATAAATCCTGCTCGAATTATAATTATGCTAGTTTTTAAAGTGCAATTTAATATATCACATGATAAAGATTGCATTGCTTGCCAGAATGAACTGGCAAGAATTGATGGTATGAATAATGAATATTTATGCTGATGCACGAATATTCAAATTATCATAAGCCTAGCAATAATTTCCCAGCAATAATTTAGTAGCAGCATTGCTGTGATTACATAGTTTATAGTAGCTTCTGAGGCACAATAGACAACATAAAATGAAAAAATAAAAACGAGTACTGAATATGTATGCTAAAACACACAACTAAGTACAATAACACAAATCTAATCAGCATCAAAATTATAAAAGCCATTAAAAGCTATAAACATAAAATGAAATGACAGAATTTAAGATTCTTTCCATTTTTCAGGAAATATGTACAAAGAAAAATTTTAAAATAAAAACTACCGAGTTAATATTCATGAATTCAACAATTTTAAGAGAAAGGAATCAAGTTAGCATTTGACTAGCTGTCACAGATTGCACTTGAATCAATTAACTACGATAGCGAGATCACTGACGTCGTCTAATAAAGACGTCCCTGATATCGTCGTCAGATGTTGAAACGTACGTTAAACCCATAAATTGTATTGTACGAGATCTCTCATCAAAGATTAAAAATATATTGATATTATAGATTTAATTTCTTAATAAGTAAGCTTACTAATCCTACTAAATAAATTTTATAGCATGTGCCCCTTCTTCTCTAGGTACCCTGTCCATTCAGGACGTAGGCAAATCATGGTCTCCACTGGTATCTCTTTCATTTCTTTATATTGCCACGCATGTCATATATATATTATACGTATTTACATGGTTTCCTTTGTTGCACGTAATAAGCTTGATGCTGTCATATTTTTCATTTCTCACGAAGAGAGTTTCGAATACCGTCTCACTCAAAATAAGAACTACAAATAAGAACTATAAATAGCAGAAAATGTCAATATAAAATAATATTAGCAATATTTTAGATTTAATTACCATTATAAAACAATTATTACCGTTTTTTAAAGGTAAATTAACGTCAATTTCGCCTCCTAATGGCTACATCAGTGACAGATGAGCCCTGTGATTCTAACAGTGAACCTATGGAATGGGTGTAGGTCACTTCATCAATATGCTAACTGGATCAGCCACACATTTACTAATTTACGCATATTAAAAAACAATATAAATGCCCCATATTATCTTGAACATTCAATTATGGTAAAATCATTATCTGTCCAATGCATATCACACAATAAAGTTAAATTCAGTCCATTTTCCAATAGCTACAAATATTAACGTTTGAAGCAAAAGTTTTTGAAATTAATTACAAAGTAGTCACTGAAAATTAATTAGGCATGCTTTACAAAGTAAACGCTTTACATATACAATAACATCTCAGTCACTACGACATAGAAATTTATCTAGAAGCTCAAGAATAATATAGAAATAAAACTATGTTTGATACAATTATATTTACAGATAATTATAATTAGTAATTGTTACTTCAATAATAATAAAAACTATTTATTTTATTAGTCCATTTTCACATATGACAGAACGTACGTGCTAGTTACCTTGCTTAGTTGCTGTTTTGTGTTACATGTTATTTTTAATCAGTCCATGATTAATCATACCTTTGCCTTGAGCACCCGTGCTCAAGGTGCCGGGGATATTTTGTCGACTGAGCTGGGAATCATTCCCACGTCTCAAGCATCAATCCCGAGTCAAGACGTTAACCTCTTCACTAAATCCCCATCGGCATCACTAGTACTTAATGAATCCAGTGTAAGAATGGTCCATATTCATACTTTATAATTCTTTATGTATTAAATAAACCTCCAAGTAGCACATTTACAACACAAAACATTTACAACACACAACATTTACAACATACAATAACAGAAATAAATTTTGACAACAGATGTTACCAACGCAAAAATCAAAAGATTTACACAACAGATGGGAACAGCACAACATCAATTAGTCGAAATCTACAATATAATATGTATAAATAAAAGTTTTACAACACTCAAAACTAATGATTAGATAAATCACACATTTATACTCACAAAATTCACACTGGTCACAATCGAATGTACCGAAATTACTTCTCGACAATAAATCCAAACGTTGAAACAAAATATTCTTCAAAATCTCAGTTGAAAACAATAGTTAGAATACTACAACAACTGCGTTAATTGCAATATTAATAATTACATTAAATTATTAACAAATAATATGATATTCAAATTCATTACTGTATCAGTAGCTCAATCAATCAATACAACTTAATAGATAGACAAGTTCATAAAGAAGATTTCACTTGTCAAGTGCTCCAAGAAAACTAACTAAACGAATAAATCTTATAGATACAATCAAATTAGCATATTTACAATATTAAATTTTAATATAAACTAGCGGCAATTTTACCTAACCAAATTCTCTTCACTTCATAATACCTTCTCAAATTTCCTTTGACTTTCTCCTCCCAATGACAATGTCCAATTATCTCTCTAATATCTTATAACCTAGTAATTGAACGACGTGAACGTATTCAAGTCCAATTTAACTATCCTTTGAATTCAACCTCCTAATGACAAGTATTCGTTGCCCTGGACGCTGAAATGGAGTTGAATGTTGAATACTGTTCGAGCCTTGCGGGGTAGTTGATGTGTTGACAATATTTGACGTGGCAAGGGGGCGACACATTATTCCCTGTCTAGCTCTCATAACATCTGAATCTTGAGCGCAAGAGAACTCTGTAGATAATTCAAGACTTTTATCCTGACCAAATTCGTTGTTTCTGGGGGGCCCGGCTCCACTAGATGTCCCCACGACTTGTAGGCTCCCATGCCTCAAGATCAATCCTCCATTTGCGAGAGCGGCTGATACCTGTGCCGAATTGTTACGCTCAAAAGAACTCGGAATTATATGAAGATCATCCTGCGGACCTTTAATAAGATTAGTACACTGATTAGTTGCCTCAGAGTTGCTGGGATTACCAGCATGGTTCATGAAGACAAACGGAGTGGGTTGCATTGCTTGGGATTGAAGTGGAAAGAGACCTGCATTCTGTAGATGATGTAAACCAGAGCTTGCCTGGTTACTAGATGTTTCCTGTGCCACATAAATTCCATTTCTATCCTGATTTCTTGCCTGAAATATGGTAGCATCACTGGCAACATGTGAAGAAGGCATATGCTGCATTCTATAAGCTATCAGCATTTGAGGTTGCCCATCATTTCGTAATTCATTTGAAGTAAGAAGGCACAGTGGTCTAATCAGAGATGGAGCCGTGCGATGCGAGTTTATAGCACTGTCACTTCTGGTGCGGAAAAATAGATTACGGACGCCATTATTATTTTGAGCGTTTGTCATCAAACTTATTCCTTGTTCTCCCCTTCCTGTGATAATCTTCGCATTCCCTGAAACTCCGGAGATATTGACGTTACCGCTTTGAATCACAGCCGGCTGGTGATTAGAATCGAAACAAACTGAATCTGAAAAAATGATATTAAATTAATATATTAATTATCAGTTTGTTTGTATAACATAGTCAATAGTCATAGTCCCTGACATCGCCTTCGGTGAGTAACCTGACGTTAAAGCATTGTTACGACGTATTGTTGTTATTGCTTGAGCGTGTGCATTTAATAAATAACTGAGCATTTTTCTATTTTAAGTGTTAATAAAGGAATAGCTATGTAAATGTTGTCTCCATTTCTTAATAACAAATGAAATGCTGATTCATTATAACAAAATTTTTTTTACAGCAGAACTTTGTATTCACATGTTGTATGCATAATAACAGCCAATACACAATGGTTCATGTTGAAAATAGCATAAACAAATTACATACCGAATTTGATACTGCATATCAACTTTGAATAATTTAAATAAAGTGACACAATTTAAACTGTTATATAAAAATTAGGAATGTCAAATATTTAACATCTAATTGAGCATGTAATTTTTTTCAGACAATCGGCTTTTATCAAAATTGATCAGCTACTCTTGACCAGGAACCAAACGTTAAAGCTTTATACATTACGTAATGTATTTACGAAAAACTAAATACCTGGTTGATTGCGACCACAGAGCATGTTATGATCGCTCTCGGTTACACGACAGATCTCGTCTAGAGACAGATATTTGTTTAGCGCTCTCTTTGTTAGACCAGCAGTAGGCAACGGTCTTTTGGTAGCTTTACCAGATTTATCTGTCATCAATCAAGTAATCAATCAATCAATAAATCAATCAACTTTGTTACACCAGCAGCCGACAGAGTTGAGGCAAGCTCTATTAAGAACTCTTTAAGATTTAGCATAGCTGACAAGTTGTAACTTAATATTCAAGTAAATGGACTTTGACTTTGAATCAATGACTACATAATCATATCTATTATTCATATTTCATAAAACAGAAATCAAATTCTGCATATAAGGCTAAAGTTGAATTTTTACTTCACTTTCACGACCCAGAGCTCCATCAGTGACAGACGAGCACCGGGATAAAAACCCGAGCATCTATGAAATCTTGGTGGACCACGAAACCAAAGCACTACTATCTCAGGCTTATATGAAATATCAGACAGTACATCACAAGTAATAAAAGCTCATTCTTCTATAAAAATTAAATCATATCATATGGCAGTGATCATCCATTATGACATCTAAAGCTTTCGACATCAGTTCGACTAATAAACACCTTTAGGCCTATATGTATTCTAAGATTTACTTTTATAATGTGAGATCTGATATTTATATTTACTCAGGTCAGGACTATTGTCATGCGCCAGAAATGCATTGTAGGCTACTACGTAGTACTGAAAGCATAAAACTTGCACAATCAATCAATCAACCAATTTTTAAAATATTGTTCACTTCTAACTAAGTCTCAGAAGAGCTGTTAAAATTTTCGCTCTCAGTTCTGCCCTCTCTGTACCGAGATCATAAGAGAGGCCTCAGAGACAAGGCACTAATCATCTCGTTGCGGTACAGGGTCTATAAGTTTATCTCAACCCACACAGATTTGCTAGGTTCTCAATGAGAGACTGCAGGGTGCCCTGTAGAGTAAGTACTGTCCCTCAAATCCTTGACAGAATTAGGCATAATTATATTGTGGTCTATGGTCTAGCTAATAGCTACGATCATATATCTTGCTATATCTCTCTCTCTCTAGTGTTCTGCCACATAGCAGGTCCAAGGTACACTTTCACATTCACAGGCTGCAATTATGCTGACATAGTCAGCACTCCATTGACCAACAAGTTGATCGCATTGATCAATAAAGCTGTGCCTTGTCGCACTCAAATGTGTCCTTTAGCTTGGAAAGATCTCATCTCCGAGATGTTTTCCGTTGAATTCCTTAGTAACTGAATTAGCCTGCTTTTATGAAACACTTGCAATTTTTCTGGACTATTATCAAATCAAATATACTATCACGTAATGCACTACAAATATATTATCACGCAGCCTAGTGCAATAAAAATAGCACATGTTTAAACTTTAATGTTTAAAACTTAAAGAGAATTAGTCTACAACATACAAGACTCTTAGTCACTGCACTACTTACACAGCAGCACGGCATGCATCCGTACTACTTGTAGTACAGATTTGCAATGGTAGTACAGATCTGCAACCCCACCACCCAACCCACAACCCTAACAAATCTGTACTAGATTGCAAATCTGTACTACAAGTAGTATAAAAGCGCACGGCATGCATCTAAGCATACATGTAAATTGGTTAACTTAACAAATTGCAAAAAGAGAATATTGCGATCAACCATAAAATCTCAGCTATATCTCATTGATTGATTGATTTATTTATTATAGAACACCAAAAATGGTTGGTAACTGTATAACATACAAAGATAAATTGCAAACACTACAAATCAATTAAAACAGTGAACTATGGCGATTAAAAAAAACTATTTTACAAAAATTAAAAATATATATATAAAAGTATAAAAAAGTATAACAAAAAGGAAACGAACCAAAATTGTGAACCGAATAATGTAAGAGGAGCAGTTAAATATATATTGTAGGTTACTAATAAAAATTGCTTACCGGTACATTAATTTAATATTTACAGTAGGCCTATATTAGAGCTATAGGCCTATCATTAATTCTAGTTATAGTTCTAAGAGAACAAGCAACGCTACAATGCAGTATGCTTTCGCGGCACGTTCGCTGACATGCATTCCAAAGATCAGGAGATTTAGTTTAACTACTATATTTTATCTATACTTTTTTTTTAAACACAATAAATCTATTTTATCGTATTTTTAGGGTAGTTTACCACCCAGGGCAATGTAAAGAAAGAAGAAGAGAGAACAAGTAATCTTATCATATTAAATTGTGAAATTAAAGCATTACATGAAACATTGACGAAAATAACAGACTAACAGACTAACTCAACGTGTTTGGTTTGATCGCTTGGAAAGTTTAGTATAATTTTTTAACTATTAAAATAACATTAATTTTGACTTAAGTCTTAAATTTACATATTTAATCAAGCAAAAATCGAAAACGTTATTATGTTTGACCTAACATTAATTTATTTTAATGTAAATAGTTAAATAATTATTAGGCACGTAATTAGAAACAAAAAGGCTTGCATAAGTTTATTAACTTTAAGAACTTTTGAGTTAGACCTTTTTGATTCTGAAAAAAGTTTAGAGCAAAAAGTTCCATCTCACTTATAATGACCTTCTGTTAGTTTAATTGCTAAATGAATACAAATAATTACACTCATATTACTGCTATTGTTTTTATACATCCAAACTCTAGTTAATTTAGCATTATGAAGATTCTAGCCATTAATGGGAATTTGTAATTTATTGTTGAACACCTTTATTGCACTATTTCAAAATTTATATTTATCGAGTTACAACTTTTTTGTCCAAGGTAGCGAAATTTTATTACAATTTCTGTTAAATCTAAGTTATTCCCTTCTAGGTGCACAGTACAACACAATACGATAACTTTGATGGGTTAGAAAGAAATCTGATTCTTTAGGCTTGTGTTTAACTTAATTAACACTATCTCAATTAATAGTTACAAGTATACATATAAAAGTCAACCATCAATGGCATCAACTAATATAATAAACCAAAGTATGCTGAGTGCCACTGACAATTCTTCCTTGATATCGTCGTCAGATGATGAGCCGTACGTTAAATCGTTCGTTATTTGACGTAACTAACTAGGCTAATCAATCAATGAGGCCTCAACATCTGACATCAGGCTTAAAAAATTAAACTAATTTTGAAACTGTATAGCTCGATTGTGTTGAGTGGTCTTGAAGAGATGACTTGTGCTTCTGAACAAAGGCATTAATCAAAACTAAAACCTACTTCATCATTACTTCTTTAAATAAATACATTTATCAAGAGATAGGCCAAGTCTGGATTTATTCCGATAGAGGAAAATATAGCGCGATTTATAATCTGTCAATCTGTTGAATAAATAATAATAAGATAACAATTAATTCCACATACCATTGGAATAGAACCAGGCGTGCATGTAGTCGAACCCGTACTGTGCTTGAGTGAAGCGAGCCACGTTACTCCTGTAGCCCGCAGGCAGGTAGGCTGCTAGCATTGCGCCCACCACCACTAGACTGTACTCGGGTATCCGTACTATCGACTCCAGGTCTAAATTATTGAAACCACGTCATTGATTTAGTTGAACTAATAGAGCAATTATTAATTAACTGTAAATTAATTAGAGAATTAATTAATTGAATTTTAAATTAAACTTTGGTTATAATTTATAAACTCATTCATAAATGTATTATGTTTCATAAATGGCGCACTAAAAATTCACTATTTAATCTATTACTCTATTCAATCAACTTTTTATTATGGAATTCCAGTAAATTCCACACAAAGAGCCCGAGAAAACTAAGGTACTCATAAAATTATAAAATAATAACATAAAATCACAAAGACGCCTAATGTAATATAATTATACAAAATATATACTCGTATATATACACTGTGTATATATAAACAAATACACTGTGGGCCATAAGTAATGACACTATTTTGAGTGCTTATAACTTAGCCAATATTTGATCCATTAACATAGTAATTGCACAAAATATTGACAAGGAACACGCAAATGTTTTGCTCAAATATCTAAGCACTCGGTGTGGGGGTTAAAAAGATATCGTGGTTTGAATATAACCTACTTTTTTGACGTTTAGAAGCTAGTAATTATGCGTGCGTCATTTTTAACGGGTCACAGACCGTTGGCCTGTCGCCATGATGGATCAGCGTCCTAGCACTAAGCCTAATCTAAAGAGAAATATCTCTAGAGAAACTTAGAATTCTTCATCTTCCAGCAGGACCGTGCTTCAGCCCAGAGCTTGAGATACAGCCGAACTCCTGCAGCGCTCAACTCCAATTTTATCCAGAACTCAGATTTCAGAGCGCGACTGTCGCTCGAACGCAGTGGGCTGGGGCATTGTCCTGCTGGAAGGTGAAAAATTATCCAGATATTCTTAGGGACATTTCTCTTTAGATTAGGGTTAGTGTTAGGACGATTATCCATCTTGGCGGCAGACCAACGGTCTGTGATCCAGTTAAAAATGACGAGCGCATTATTACTAGCACATAAACGTCAAAAATATTGGATCATATTCAACCACGATATCTTCTTAACCCAAGCACTGAATACTTAGATATTTAAAGGGAACATTTTCGTGTTCATTGTTAATATATTGTGCAATTTCTATGCTAATTGATCAAATGTTGGCTAATTTATAAGCATTCAAAATAGTGTCATTACTTATGGCCCACGGTGTATAGCGATAGAATGATTACCTGTTAATTTAAAATGGCTAAAAATAGATCATTCAATATAGTATTAGACTTTTAATAATATTTGATTGAGAAATGCAACGGAAAATCACTCCAGAAATCGTTATTTCGCATGAACAAAGCAATCGTTTTCGGTGTGATAAAAGCAAAGTCTTTGTGATAGGATCAACTTGTTGGACAGTAGGTCAATGGTTCGCTCAATAAAGCGCGATACAGTCGATTGTGTATGAATCTGAGCCTAGGACACGCCACTGACTGCCAATGGATAGATAGATAATATTACACTTAACATACCGTCAAAAGCCCTCTTCAGTTTCGTAGAATCCCTCCTGCGTGGATCAGCCAAACGTTTCTTCTGACCAGAAGCCTCCTCGTCTCCCGGAGCCACAAACTTGGGTTCATCTGCCTCATTAACGATCTCGTTGAAGTTGACAGTGCGTGGGGCCCGTGATCCCGACACCTCTTCTGAATAATCAGTGAGGGAGGCTCGCCCCCTGCCACCCCTCCTGTGTTCTGTGGGCTCCTCCTCGATACTGCTCAAGGCTCCTGAAAATGTATTAAAAACAAATACGATTATTTCAACGCATAGTAGGCCTACATGTATACTACATGGTGGACAAACTGCTTTACCTCGCTAGGTAAAGCACACATGTAAGACTTACAAGCAGTTGATAATTTGATATGTAGAAAAGTTAGCAAATGACACATGTAAAAGAAAGGAAGCAAAATATAA
Source organism: Enchytraeus norvegicus (assembly GCA_034695365.1). NCBI lineage: Eukaryota > Metazoa > Annelida > Clitellata > Enchytraeida > Enchytraeidae > Enchytraeus > Enchytraeus norvegicus. Next base: position 9,883 of record JAQFZF010003776.1, read on the forward strand.
CTAATGCAATCAAAACGCTAACAACTAACAACTTACATTTCATTTTGATTAATTATTTTGTGACTTATGATTAGTTGATAAACGTTGATAAACGTTGATGACTTATGATTAGTTGATAAACTAATAATAGACGGTATGTTAATAACTTTATTAACGTTATATTACAGCTCTACAGGGCCTGTAGTTTGTAGGCCATAATATGATATTGCTGTTTTATTACTTTTATTACATAATATGAATATATAACGAACGTTTACCATTTGCAAACTTTGATCGTAGATTTACAATGCTAATTTATGTAACTTAAATAAGAGCCTAGTTTTAATTAATTTAATTTCACCACAGATTTCGTTCATTGTTAATTAGTCACCAAAAGTTGATGTTTGAAAACGTTTCATTATTATTTTATGCTCGTATATTGTATGAACATTGATTCTCACAGGGTTATCTAACCCTTTTTGGTGTCTAATAAAGAAAAAAGCTATATTTAAACTGTACATACAGCCAGTTCAAATCGGTATAATATACGGTTTACCGTTGTATCATTTTCACTGAAATTATGCCTAACTTAGTGCTAATGTGACATTTTAAACTAAATTATGCCTAACTTAGTGCTATAATGTGACATTTTAAGCTAAATTATGCCTAACTTAGTGCTAATGTGACATTTTTCACAACTGAAATTTAAATAAACAACACTTGAATGTTAAAGATCAACATAAGGTCAGTTTCGTGTACATAACAAATGATTGATTGATACCTGCATGTCCATTGAGCTCCACATCACCAAAGAACTCTGTGGTGGCGTAGGTTGGGGAACCATCAGCGACGTGTGTGTAGACCGTCGAGTTGCTGACGATCCTGTTGCGCTGCTCCTGACCGTTGGACAACCCTACCTCAGAATCAGGAGGGAACACAGTACTCGTTGAGCTGACGTCTGAGGTCCTCCGCTCAGTCAATCGATCTACCATATCGTCTTCTAGCAACAACTCTGTGGAACCTGGTAATATAAGTAATAATGTTCAGCAAAATACCACAATTTTCGGAGCTGAAATAATTTATCTGCTGGACATGTATGCGACTTATTTACTTGATCATAATATTATTATCGTGGGAGAGGACTTCATTGCACTTCGATATCCTGCGAGCTTAAAACTTGCGCTCTGCCCTGTGTGTACCGAGGTCATAAGTAGAGGCCTCGGA
>JAQFZF010003777.1:0-11084 GCA_034695365.1 Enchytraeus norvegicus
TTACTAGATATAATGGTGTTCTACAATACAGGCAAAAAAATTTATTCGGTCAGTTTATGGTTTTGAAAATATTCTGCTAATAACAAAAATTATTTATTTTGGTCGTTGGTCCGCTTTTGCATACGACCATTCATATTATGTACTAGCAAGTCTTTTCTCTAATCAAAAAAGCAGACTCTCTAAATTTCTGCATTAGCAAAGAACTTTCTTTAGATAGAGAAAACTTGATTTTCTATACAAAAATGTACATGCGATCATTCATAATGATTAGTATTATTAAATATAACAATCACAACAAGAAATAACACATCAGAATGCTATAGTAATCCATGCTGACATCAAGATATATACAATACAAAAGGAATACCTGATGGGGCCGGACTTGTTTTTATTCTGTGATTGTTACCGTGAGCGTGGGCTCCCAACTTAGTATTAGGCAGGATACAGATGTAGTCTAGATCATTTCTCTCGTCCGACTTTATAATATTTGCAAAATGTAAGTGCCCTAAAACGATTAACAGTGTTATTACATTTCATTGAAGGATTTGTTGGAATAAAGTAGACTGTTGTAAAATCAATATGTCAAAGATAATAATCATTGCAAATCAATAGATAAACTATAATCATCAATACATTCGCTCGTTTCTCGTCATTGACACCATGCGTTGAAAATTATGAAAACCTATGGATGTTAGGGCTATAATTTTAGTAAGCAAAATAAATACCAATTTGATCAAGACCTGAAAGAATGAATTCAATGTCTAGTATTGTCTACTAACATTTCAAAGACCAGAAATTTATTTAGAATGAGTACAAAGGTAATTGATCACCCAAAATAGCATCCCAAAGAAAGCTGCACTTCAGTAATATAAACTTATATTTCTATATTTCGACATTGTTTGTCAATGTTGTTATTACAAACAAATCAATTTTTCTGTGGAATAGATTTCAATATCATTCATTGATCAGTCAATCAATCAATCAATAAATCAATCGACTATCAGATTATGCTCAGACCGGATTGATGATCAATGAATTCGCAAAAAGGTGTCAATGACTTGAAACTGCTCATTATTATAGGTGTAGACATATATATCCGATCGTGCATTTTATATGACGTCGAAACTCTAGGTTACCTGACACGGGTTGGGGGAATACCTTGACATCGTTTCCACTAACAGAGGCTCGAAGTATTGAGTTGTGGAGGACACAAAGATAAAATTCGTCCAATATGAGTGAATCTTCTTGTCGTATGTTGGCAAAATGTAGGCCCCCTAATGAGCGCCAACACATCAACTTTAGTGAGTAGATTAGAATATTGCAATCTTCCTTTTATCTCTCAGGAGGAGAAAATCGGTTATCTGGTTTATTTAAGTATTTACATGAAGTTAAGTTTGGTTTGAGAAACCAACATTAAACTCGAATTTTATGTAATGCGTATTATAAAATTGGCCTACTAACTTTTAAAAATTAAATATGCAGCATGGAAATACGTAAACTAACAATGACATGTCCAATGGTAAATATATCGAAATCATTATAAGAAATGCAAGTAGTTTAAATCTAATTATTATATTCTAAAATAAGATAAATGCAATGTCCAATTATTAATTCAATTATTGAGAATAGACTAATCGATTACTGTAAGTATCTTTACAAAGCGACTAGAGCAAAAACTGATCAGGGTAACGGGAAATCACATCAGATCATAAATATTATTTGTTGTAGACAATTTATGAAGATGTGCTTCATGGAGAGATTAGCACATTTGACTGATCGATGATATGCTCATTGACGTGTCTGATTGCAATAGCGGTGTGTATGAATTTGGGCCCTGGACCTACCACCCGGAAGTGAAGTATAGATATACTTGCATATGTATTACGTGGTATATGTTAATACAAGTACTATTATTACACCGAGTTCATATTACATCTATAATTACATAAATAACATTACACATAAGACAATCATTACAAATACCTTCACATTAGTACCTGAGTATCTCACCTTCAGACTAATCTTAACCATTAATAGCATACAATTGACTAAATTTGAAAACTTAGAACAGAAATAGTAAACATTGAAGCATCGTCATTCTTTGAAACAGACATAAAAATTGCCATCACACATTGATCTCTTATCCACAAATTCTTTGATTGATTGGATCACATGTATAAATCTAATGTTGATAAAGAAATCATACCATTGTAATCGAGAAGAATTCTATCGTCGTTAGGTAGAGTGATATGCTTTTTATCACCCGGACGGCTTATACCCCAGTATGGAGTGTCCTTGGGATAGCTGTTGGGTGGATCACACGTTATCGTCAAATGTTCGCCGATCACCGGAGTCTTTATTCCCGGATCGGTTACGGTTTGAAATGGAACAAAAACTGTAACAATAACATTACAAAGTTACATAAAGTTTCACTACATACAATATTTGTGCATTATTGTACAATACAATATAATACAATAAAATACAATAAATTGATATTTTACAGTGCTTCTACTAACTGCATATCATATTAGAAGGTTATGATATGATATTATAATACTCCACTCTCAATATTTAGTAGACTTAGCGCTACTGTGATATTTTGCAGAGAGCGGAGCTTTATAAATATACTTACTAATTGATAGATCATCTAATGGTAAGTGGCCGTACTTTGGTTCTTAACGTTGTGAGTTCAATTCACATGTAATCAATATAAACATTTTCTCAGAAGCTCCTTACCAACATAATGAAATTTACATTTACCAAACCAGTTTTACTTATTTCCGTACAGAATTTTTTATTTCGATTTCTATAAACTTGTAACTATTGAAACCAAATAACATTTTGAAAAAACGAGAAAGCATTTTAATGTCTAAACACTTTATGTAGGCCTATAATAAGTGAACGCCTATAATATAATTTGATGTATGTAATCATAATGTACTAATGTGTCAACATCATGAGTCAGTCTAACAAAGAAATTAAAAATGATAATGAACGCGGAAGATTTAATATATTGTTTCACATAATATTATGATAGTTTCTTGCATAGCCAAAACTAAAAATAGAATATAAATCTAATAATAAATATAGTGCTTACAAGCTCTTTTAAGCATTGTGCGAGTTGTTACCGCTGTGCCCAACCCGTTCTTAGCGAAGCATTGATATTCCCCCTCATCCTCCTCCGTGGGCTTACGAATGATTAAATTTCCTGAACTGTACGGATTCAATAAAGCTATATTTCTTCCACTGAGATCCAGATCGTGATTGTTCTTCTTCCATGTGTACCTAAAAGATTATATAAATTACATACTAGTACATAGGCTACATATTAATTTTGTTATTCTCGTAACAGTATTCATGTATACTAGTTTCGTTGTTGTTATTGCTCGCCCAGGGTGTCAGCTGTGGTGCTGTTGCCCTCCATCTTCTTTACTGCTACAGGGAGGGGTCATAAAGCCGCCAGGCAGGGGCGTCTCAAGTAGTCTAAGAAATAGTATAAATAGAAAATTGTTGACGATATAGAACAATACTATTAGACCGTGCAAGATTTAACTAACATGCTCTTTTGTATCGTTTGTTTGAAAATTAGCATCAATTTTGGTATAGATATCCTTTAATATAAAATTGACCGAACAAATTGAAATTGTATGCGCTCATTCTTAAAGCAGAATAATTAAGTTCCTTATGTACAGGGTTAAGCCGTGGAGATTGCTTTATAAAGAGGTCTAGACAAATTTAATATAATTCTATTCAGTGCTCTGCAAGAGAGCGGATTCAAGGCACACATTTATTCCACAGTCACAATGAATATATCGTCAACAAAGGAAATACAAAAATAAAAAACTATACATGTACGGTATCTTGCAGATTCTTGTTGTAGCTTAATTAATTAATAAGCAAAAGTTTATTGCTACTACTTACGTCGGTTTTGAGTCGGCGTTGGCAAGACATGGGACAATGACTTCATTTTCTGATCTATAGGCTATCTCACTCGGGGGATGTTCTATTATATTTGGTGCTACCAAGGCTGTAATTTATTACATACAAACAGATACAAAGTGAACAATAGCATCATTTTAAAGCCAAAGCTGTAATTTATTACATAAAACTGATACAAAGTGAACAATAGCATCATTTAAAAATATTGGATTAATTTATATTACATTCAGTTACGTACAGAAGTGAAAGTTAAACAAACGCAGCACATATCCATTCAATAGATGTAATTCACATTTCATGTAAGATATCTTACTCTATGTAACTCATGTAAAATAGAAATTGCAGTATGATTCCAAATTTTATACGAAATATGAATGCTTTCAAAAAGTAGAAATGGAACTTAGGAGTTAACTTTCAATTTAGCAAGATTATACGCAGGCCAACAGTAAACCTGATTAATCAAATGAATATTATCACGTTTTATTAAATCAGCATAACGTATAAGAAATAAGATCTACTTTAATTATTTGCTAAAACCATTGCGCCGTAAGTAATTATACTCAGTATTGAAATGCCTTGTAAACGTAGCCTAACTAGAATTAGAATAAGGGTACTGAATTAACAACAATGATTATATTATAATGAAAGCTTTAGATTCGAACCTTGAGTGCAGAGTATGAATTGTGTGCTGGTCAGGACTGTAATCAGAAGTATTTTCGGATGACCCTGAATCGTCCGCCAAAAGAAATCTTCGTTTTTCCTTCGTGTCATTATGTCATTTCACTGTGGGTAGTTCAACTACAATCCTATATCTGAAAATATAGTAAAATACAACGTAAATACATGTACAATCTGATATACCTAAAGTACCTCCATGATTTGTTTAGCTTATACATGATTATGAAGAACAAATCTATTTAATACAGTTAATCAATCAACCAATATGTATATTTATAAAGACGTCCCTGACATCATCCTGGGATGAGGAATCGGACGTTAAACATTTATTATTATTATTATTTTTTACCCTGGGTGTAAAGAGCCCGGTGGGTTTTATAAAAGCGATTCAATTAAGAACGAATTGAATCGTCGCCCAGCTGCTCGAGATCTACTGGATTAAAATAGCTGCGATAGCATACAGCATTGAATCTTTGCAGAGTGATCGAGAGCCTTTGCCAAAGAAAAGAGGTCGTTATTATTATTACTATTATTATCCTTGCCCTGGGTGGTAAACGACCCTGGGCTAAAATATAAGATACAATAGATTTTATTACTTTGAAAAAAGAAGTAAAAAACATTTAAAATTGATCTGTTATTATTATTATTGTTGTTATTATTACTATAGACCTACTCACACAGCATAGGCGAGCCCTTGAGTTGTTGAATATCATCAGGAGTGAAGTACAGCGGGGTTGTATAGACATAGGGCAGAGAGGCTGAGGGTCAGTGCACATTGTATTATACAGAATACAACATTATCATTAAGGTCATTGTCCTTCAAAGCCTGATATATACATTATATAAGTAAGGTAAGCCATTCATTTTAAATGCCATTGCAGTTTAGACGCAGGTCAATACTGTGTAAATGTTGTTGGAAACGTTCCTGATGTCATCATCAGAAGATGATACAGGCATTCAATTTGCACTGATTGATTGATAACTAATGGAAGGGCCACCGAAAGCAACAGGGGGTGTTGAGGGCCAGAGCCAAAAAACATAAGATTTTGAGACATGCTCTCTGTCATTCTTAAGGGGTCTTACCAAGGACCCCCAAAATTAGTGCTATTAAGGTAGCCGGCTGACCTTAATGCGGAACTGGTACAATGCAATACAATACGAGTTTAACGTCCGTTTCATCATCTGACGAAGATATCAGGGACGTCTTAGATAAAAACTCTTGAACACATTACAAGATGATCAATAGCGCCAATACTGTCGAATATACTTCAAAACGATTTGCTTTAACTATTAGATATTGAATCAATTATGCAGTATACCGTCCCCGCATATATGTCAAGTAAAAAGTACTATTTACATCAATGCCAAATCAATGCGAATTTAATGTCCATTTCATCACCTGACGACGACATCAGGGACGACATGAAGTATATACACAATACATAGATCTGTGGTAAACAGGATACAGAGGTATGGCTGCCAGAATGAGTCTCCTCGAGTGAACTCACAAAGAACATGAAGAGCAAGCACAACGTTAGGCATTGATTGCAGCAGCCTGTCGGACTCAATCAATGAACCTACAATAGATCAATAAATCAATTAATCTCTCAAATCGTCATTTATTAGACACAGACTATCTTAAGCTGTCCGAGTTAAAGGGTAATCACTGATCCTGCAGCGAATGCAATACAATAAAAACCATCCAATAGCCAAAAGATAATAAAGGACAGCAGGAATGATACTAATACTGTTATCCATACACTAAAAGCTACAAACTTAGATTGTCATAATGTTGCTTATATTTTAAAAACTCAGGCATAACAACCGATACAATTTATTTAAATTAATATGTAATATGGTAGAACTATCTCAATCAGTTATCAAGTAATTGAAAGGACACCTGCATCTAATTTTGGCATTCTACAGTGTATTTGCACAAATTACAAATTAATGTATCTCACTCAGTTTAGGAATTCGGCTGCTAGCCGAATCCCTAAACTGAGTGTTGCACGAGTCCAATAGAGCACCTCAATATTCCAGAATTTTACAGAGCATCTACAGGCAAAGGTCCATACACAATATTACACAAGCATGGCTTCTGTGGAAAGAAGACAATGAAGCGCAAGTGCACTGGTAATGGTGCTGCTAGGCTTTTAAGAAAGTTGTGGCCGGCTATACCTACATATACAGCACAAAGGCCGCTGCGAGAGAAGTAAAATTTGTCATCTAAGGAAACAAACGATACCGGTACATTGAGAGTTGGCCGCTCTAACAAACATTCGTTGCACATTTGCAGTACAAAATAATAAAAACAAAAGCTATTGTATGTCTGCGACAACGTAAATATAAAGGCATAGAGTAGAAGGTAATTAGGCACCGGTAAATGTTCAATAAGGAGATAATAAATTTTTTTACCGAGTACAGAAGATTTAGCTGTCTCTGTTGTCATCATCAGCTTGTGGGGCACTGAAAGGCACTTCTCCGAGTCCTGTGCAATAATAGGAGTGTTATATAATTTAAAATATATATATATATATAATTATATATAATTATATATATATATCTATTCTCACTAAGAAAGTAAAATGACAAATAATACACATTAGGCCTATACTGAAAACAAATCAAGATTAATAATTATTTTAAAAAATAATAGTTCTAAATAACACACTGATCAGTGCGATCTTCATCCATGGCAATATCTAACACATTAAAACGGTATGTTTTATTATTCGTTAGTCAATTAGGTCAGCAATTTATTATACCGGTCCAGTACCTTACAACATGAAGGTCTGATTTAGCTCTTACAACAGCTTCTCTATCATTTGCATTCAGGGCATCGGGCAAGATTTATCGTAAAGAAAATCATAATTCTAGTTTTTGACCTTGTCAACAAAGCCACAAGATTTATAATATATGCAGACAATACATGTATATTGTATATATTTATATAGCTAATAATTATAGTCTATAGCTAGCTGTCCAGTTGTCCAATTCCTTGCATATTATGCATAAGTAATACGTATTCCTATAACAATTAGTTTAATGAATAAAGAATGCATCCAGCCTATACCACTGTACACTTTAGAAGGGAATGAATAACATACAGAAATATCTTACTTCAAGATTTTTGCCAGCCTTTAGACCATAGCCGGTCTCTCCAGATTTAGCCAACGCAACCTTGTCTAACTTAACGCCGTTACTCTTCAGCCACGTTAGAAAATCATCCATACTCTCATCTCGGTTAATGTGTATCAACAGATAATCTGCAGAGTAACACACATATAAACCATTTAGAAAATAACCTTATACACATTGATGAACACATGCTCAGTGATTGCTCATGCATATACATTTTTCGCAAGCCAAATTCCCCCTCCCGCTTATTTAAACAGACTTCCTGGGCTAAATTTATGCGGTTTTGTACTAACTGGCTCTAGATTTCTCTTCGGTTTAAGCGTAAATGCAAGTGTTTCTTGGTGGTATGAAATAGCCTATAGGCCAATAGTAATTAGATTCCACTTGGGCCTTCTTACATCGCCTTCAGGCAAGAAACCATATGTCATTTCGTAATTGATTGATTGATTGAGTGATTGCTTTGAACGGCTCTATAGTCTATACTCTACAGTTGAATACATGATGTAAAGCAAATAATAGATGATCAAATGTTGCTTATTTGGGCACATAACTATGAAAACAAAAGCTGCTACTAAGAGAGATAAATATAATTATAATGGATAGAATATGCGTACTCTGTTGCTTCTTGCGCAGCTTTTGAACAATGTTGTACACTTCAAGGAAATCTCCCCATTCTGTAGTACCGTTCCTGTTGCCAAATCCAACACTGCATTCTGTAACAATAGAAATCATACAAATAGCCTAGTAAAATTACTAGTTTAAGATATTCTAGAAATTTCTTAAATAAATTTTGTAGTTTAATTTATAAAATTTGTTAAACAGCAATATTTATGCTTGTGCCGAATCTAGAAAAGCTAAGAATGGACCAAGCAAACGTAACATGTATTTCGTAAGAGCCAACTAATACAGATAACGAAGAAGGCAACTTATGGAACAATCCCTGCGAGGCAGCAGAGCTGCTGGGTACCTGGCGGTGAGCCCTGGAGGAGCGCTCCCAAGGACGAAGATAGAGGGGATCAGCACCACGGCTGATCCTGGGGTGGGCAACAACAACAACAACAACAAGGCACCTATTTCACGACTTCCGTTTGGAACATGAAATTTCATAATTTGTCAATTTTATTATATTAATTAGAGGAACTATAAACCTTATTCCTTGCCTAATTCCTATATTTTACTTAAAAGTTGTAATTGGGATCCAGCAATGTTGCTAATAGCATCGACACTTACTTTCTAGAAGCAGACTGCAGATCTCAAGTGTTTCTCTTCTCACATTTCTTGGCATTGAATCATCAGTTTCTACCCCGCTGGACTTTGACTTTCTCTGCTTCTTACCCATGTTGTGGCTGGTCAAGACTCAAAGGTAGAGTATGAAAGTTACTTAAATATGATAGGATCTCTACAAAGTTAGAATATATATATAATTTACAAAATTAGAATCTATCGGCCATACACATTTGAGTACCGACCGGTATGCTTCGTAGCTTATGAGGCATGCCATTGCATATGCTATTAAATGCAGGAAATCTAGGATTATCATTCCAAAGAGTCTATATTTTCAGTTGTGAAAGACTACTTTCTGAATATTGTGAGATATTTTGTGTGGTTTCACAAATATCGGATATTAACCTATTGATAGGGTATTGATAGTATAATAAGAAACACGTTTTCGAAGGTGTCTAATGAAACCAATAGCCTATTTGAGTTAAATGTCTTGGCAGGCTCTAATTGTAGAATTAAGGCGCATATCATGCTTCGAATTTGAATTATGGTTACAATTTGCTTTGTGGTAGAAATTACAAACGCACAAGTTTCATATATAGAAAATTCAAGTTTGAAAGAAAATTAATGTAATGTGTGCATTAAATTGCATGTATTTCATCGACTATTTTGAATTAGAATATGATAGCATTCACCGTCTCCTTCATATTTTAGTTAATTGCATAATTCATTAGATATCCCCTATCTCCACCAATTATAAGTTAATAATTATGAGAATTGCTTTCAAATCTGAAGTTTATTGAAAAATTGTTTACAACAAATTTATAGACATTTAACTTTGGCTTAATACTCGACAAAGCTCCGGACTCCGGAGTTAAATTCATTTTGTCAAATTGGGTGTATTTGTAGGGGGGATGCCGGGGATGGTTCCCCCAGGGTGCGACTTAATGAAGGTTGGGGGATCGAATCCTCCCCCCCCCCGTTTGAAAATCTGACCTACCTTTTTCACCATATAAAGGCCCTGGGAGGTCGAATTTGTATCAATTTTAAATATACATTTTAAAGAAAATTTGGTCCGACCTCATTATGAAATTGCCTGATTCGCACCCTGCGTTTAGTTATTAGATTTGTAAACAATGACTGGATGGTAAGTCGATTCCAGTTGCTGTGTTTTATTTTTACTTTTCCTTTTTGATCTAATTGTATTATTTTCTGCTCGTTTTGCGTTCTAATCAATAGTTACGCCTATTCAAATGGCAGCTGTCTCCCTATAAATCAAACAAAAACGTAACAGTGGTGGATTTGTGGCCATGGCGCCCCATTGGTTTCAGTCACCCCTCCTCTGGTAAGTGGAGTTTCTGAGGGGTGACCTGGGGTTGCCATGGTCACACCAAATATAGGCCCTATCTGATATACCATGCGGCAATTTATCCCAATAGGATATCAACAGAGCATGGAAACATCTAGGCCTAAATAATTTTAAAACATAGGCGTATTCAAAATGTTGTATTTCCATCCCTTTGGCCACCCCATTCTGCATATTAAGCCAGAATCGCCACTGCCTCTGGCTTTAAATTTAGCATCTCATGCAAGAATGCATCCCCGTACGTCAATATTGATCAATGATTGCTCATTTGAAAATTAAAATAAGTAGGCCTAAGGCTTGAAATGTTAAATGTATAGGCCCAAATTAGCTTCACAAATCTTAGGCATTAAAGTGCCATTAGGGCCTATAATCTAAATACCCTTGCATTGAATTTCTAGAGCTACTGATTATTTACGTACTTCGATCATTCTTTATCATGATCATTCGATCACGATAAATTAATTACAGTCTGCAGATAACTGAAAACTCTGAGATACTGCAAGCCGCAAGTGTATGGGGAGTAGTGTAAATGTGAAATATTAGTCACGATTTGAGCACAGGATGGAATAACTGTAACGAGTGGAGCGAGCGTCCCCACTGGTTTGTACGACAAAACAACACCCTGATCGGCACGTAGGCATACACCTAGCTTTAAATAAAGTAAATCGGTACCGGGTAGGCCTACTTGGTTTATTATTATTTTGTAACTCGGCACATAGCTTTATTATGTAACTCGGCA
>JAQFZF010003778.1:0-11083 GCA_034695365.1 Enchytraeus norvegicus
AGAGGCCATGAAAAAGGTGAATGGATGGACGGCGTAGGCACCGTAGGCTACAGCAGCTGACGGGGTTGGGACTCGGGCAACTGAACGAGGAGGTTCGACAGAGGAAGAGTTGGCGCCCCTATATCAGGATCATCGACATGAGCCGAACATGACTCGAGGTAGGTAACAGATATTTAACACAGTGGCGGCGCCAGTAGACTGGACCAGGGTATGCTGAGAATACGACGTTACAGACCCCGCCCCTGCGGCCCTGCCCCTCTTTGGGGGTCTGGCTCCCCCCCCCCCTCCCAATAAAAAAACACACAAAAACACATGATAGGGGAAGTGCCGGATTAACCTTTTGGAGCCCTGTCGCAAAAAATATAAAGTAAGTCTATGCGTGCACGCATAGAAGTTTAAAAACCATTATTAGGCTTAGACCCTATATAAAATATTAGCATAACATATTTAAGGAATATTAACTTTACTTATGGTGTGATGAATGCTTACAGTTGTATTTTATTTCCACTTAATTTGCTACTAATTTAATTGTTAAAATCTCTCGAAAAGTCTCTTCGCCGGGCTTTTTCGTTAGAGAATGAATCGATGATGTCTTGCAAGTCAAGACTTGCCAACATTTCGGATTCGATGTTCAAAAGAACTAAATTTGCAAGTCTGTCCTGGCCCATTGTTGACATCAAAGATGGCTTTATCCGCTTCAATTGACTGAATGATCTTCCGCCACTACAGTTATTTACAGGCAAAATTAAGTATATAAGAAGCGTAATGCAGACATTTTGAAAGCCATCTTACAAATTATAGCCTTACGTCATGTTCAGCATTGTTTGTGGAGCTCGTAACAGTCTTCCCTGTTTCTGGAAGTTGCTTCGGGAAAGAGCGCCACTGTGTCCATTCGTTGAACAGTTCGTTGTTTACATCGTTATTTCAATTATCTACAAACTGTAGGCTTAACCATGAAATATGAAATAGAAAGCTCGATGATAGCCTACAGGCAGGTCTATTAAATAATTTTAGTTGTATGAACAAGTTCAATACAACAATAAATATTATTCAAATGATTATCAATGATGATATCCTAGCCGTGTTGGCTCAAACTGGCAAATTTGACTTGAGCATAGACAAACTGAACTCCGCACGTGATACGTAGGCCCTACTATAGTCACTAATTAGGACGAAAAAGGAGGTCCACCTCAGAAAACAATATTATATCCAAGACAATATGCCATAGCCTACAAATTGTAGGCCAAGACCTACAGTTACAACGTGTTATGGAACGTGATAACTGGTGAATACGTTATCACATAACAGAAAACCGCAGGCATCCGTACAACTTGTAGTACAGATTTTTCAACTGTAGTACAGATCTGCAACCTCACCACACAACCCACAAACCTAACAAATCTGTACTAGAAGTAGTATAAAAGCCAACCGCAGGTGACGAGTTTATTTACACACAAATCTTAAAGTCGCGGACGTGGGCACATGGCATTGTTAGGCCAACCAACTTCTCAAGTATGAACACATCGACCACTTCTTGAAAGAACCCAATATTAAAAGTTATAACATCTGAATTGAATAGGAATTTGAGTTAAAAGAAGCCTTTTCGGGCCTTGATGACGTCATCAATGGCAAATATTTTCACACAGCTTTTATCGCTATACGTCGAAATCGCACAAATTTCTTGGAGACACCGCACTCTTTTTTTCTTAAACCGTACAATTGTTTTTTTTTACACAACTGCAAAACTTGAAATTGCCCCTAATATTGAGCTAATTTTAACTATATATAAAATCATCTATACAAATAAAATATTTAGAAGAAGCCTTTTCGGGCCTTGATGACGTCATCAATGGCAAATATTTTAATATGATTACTTGGTCCCTCTGACAAATGATTTTTATTACATAGTTCTTACTTACAAGTCTTTCGCCAGTTGCTGCAAGTGTTCCATTTAAATAAATATTAAATATTATTCTAATCCGGTGTTCAATAAATGTAGGGTCCATTAAATGGTGCAAAGCCAAAATCTAGAAAATCGGTCCACCTGGACAGCATTGTTAGGATTATAGAGTAAATATTGTTCGAATCTTTAATCTTTAGATGATTAGATCGTTAGCGTTTCTTATTGTTTATGGCGATAATAGAGTAAATAATGTAAAAATATAACTTTTCATTTTATTTTATTTTACTTTTATTTTAGACAATTATATAAAAATTAATGTCACTGATTTTAATATATAAATAAGAACTTGACAAAATTTATTCGGTAAAATTTGATAGATTGTGTAGAGTTTAATTGTTTTGATAAAATGTTTATTTTTATTTTGCATGTACCCTAATTCTATATCTGATACTACATTTTATTCCTGATTGCCTGGGTAAAATAAAATAAAATTTAGTTGTGCAAATGTAATACTATGAATAACAATTGTGATAGATAATGCTAGTGTTTGCTACACCTTCAAATTTATATTAAAATTTTATTTGCAAGTACTGTATGACCTTGGCGAGTAGATATACCCATACCAAAACACAGGCCTGCTCACTGTAATGGTGCTACTGACAGTCGCTGTAATACAGAGCGCCTTGTAGTAAAATATAAATTGGTATTGAGGGTTCATACACAAAAGATGTCCCCACTGAGGTGAGTTGGGGAGGGGTGGGGGGGGGGGATAGAGACCAAACGGAACATGGAGATAGGAGGATCTGTACCTAAATGATTTTACACAAAGTGACACAAAGGGAGAGCGAATTTACTAGATAAGGTGTTATTCTATACATGTAATAACTAGATGTATTCATGAATCCAATATATGTTGACCTTGTAATAGTTGACAATAATCGTGCACAAATGAGAAAAATGCAGATCGGGGGGGGATGTGCACTATTTGACTGACGTCTTTTGTGTGTAATGCTTTGGTGTGTATGTATATTATATAATAATAAGTTTTGTTCTTATTTTCAGTTTGAACGAGGAATGACTGCAACGGTCCTATCTAATTATGCCAAGGCCATGGCACGACTCAGTGCCCGGATCTTTGGTGAAGTAGCGCGATCAACAGATTCTAAATCCATGAGAGTTGTCAAGATGATGTCCAAGAAGCCGCTGGAGAAACGACCGGAAATAGTCGACTACTACCCGCGTCATATCGAAATCACATCTCTCATGAAACGACTGCGGTTTCTTGGATTATACAGGTATAAGCCTTCGATTATTCCATCTGTGCTACTAAAGTTGTACAAAAATAGTATTAGAATTCAGTCTCTCTCTCACAGAGCACTGCCTAACGGCAGGTTCATGACAGCCAACTATATCGTTTATATTCTCTCGGAGACAATATTATTTTCTGAGGGGTCTCCAGTAACTATGTTAGTCAGCTTCTACGAAACATGTGAAGCTTTCGGTTGGTCCATTCTAATGCTTGCTTGATCCAACACGGCAGTATTTGGACGCTACACAAATTATGATTAGCAATCCACCGTGGATGACAAGAGTCCCTGTAAGTAATATGTAATGTTAGGTTTAATCCTTGTTTCCATATCGAAGGATGACCGTCTGAGATGGACGCAGACGCAGCTGGGATTCTAACTCGTGACATCCAGCTTATCGAGAAATCGTGTTACCGACTACGCTATCCAACGGGATGGATGAAGTGGTTATTTTTTATTTACATAGTGTATCTGTATTTCTATTTACCATTCAGTTGGTGCTAATAAACTATATATATTACACATGTATGCTGCCTGTTACATCCCTGATATTATGAGATCATCATCCGACGATGAAACTTGGTTAAATCATTATAGGTGCATAGTTGCACATCTCAAATCCCAGAGCTCACCCGTCACTGATGTCGCCATTTGGCCGCAAATCTTCCGTTAAATTCGGCTAATTTACCTTTATAATTGCATTGTATTATATGATGTTGTATTAATGTGTTATAGAGACGAACATCAAGATTTTGCCGACGAGATGAGACGATTGCGAGCTTTGAGAGGAAAAGTAAAGCCTAAGAAAGGTGAAGGCAAGAGGTCGGCCAAGAAGAAATAACAGGAACTCCATTGACATAGGAACTGTTATAATATAAATTGTACTATTCATAGTTCGAGATAGTTGTTAACTTATGTTCGGCCATCTGGCAGTAAGGCATAAATTTTTTTCTAATACCCAGTTTCTTTTGTCCATTTAACCCAAGGGTTAGTGAAATCCAGTCTCTTTGCAACATTCTATCAGCTAACTCAGTTATCGTTAAACGGTTGAGTCTTGACCGATTAACCCTGTGGGGTTAGTTAAATTAAATATCATATGCCATCATTATTCAATCACCAACCGAGTGGCAGCGAGTTGACCAATGGATGATGTGATGGGTTAAATTAACTAGGTGGTTATACAATTGCCCCAAGAAACCCAAATTTATTATCAAATTATCTGTGTAGTTAAGCCAACTTTAACCCAACACCAAAGAAACTGGGTATAATCCGTATAATTCAACTAGTTTGTGTGAGATTAGTTGTTCAAAGTGTGTAATGGTATATGTAGAGGGCTTGACTTCCACACCAGTTGTGCCCCTTGGTTTCTAAGAAACTTAGCTCTCCGTTGTTCATTTATGCTCTCTCTCCGTGCGCTGCCTAATGGCAGGTCCAAGGCATATAACTGTAATGCCATTTTTTTAGAGATGGGGCTCCTTATCCTTCTTCAGTGACTGTGTCAGTCTGCGTATTATGAAACATGTGCAGCTTCCACTGTGTTAGTCTACTTCTATGAAACATGTGCAGCTTTTGGTTGGTCTATTCTCAAGTTTGCCGTAGCCACCATGGCACTACTGTGAAGATCATAGAACTCGTATCTTCTCGATAATAGTATAAAATAAATAAATAATACTTTAAAGTGAAATGTTTTCTTAATTATATATATTAAAATATTTATTTTATATAAGTTAAATAACCTATGTACAAAATGTAAATAAGTGCGCTGCAAGTTTAATTCCCCAAGGACTCGTTTCAGATCATTATAATAAATTAAATATTTTAAACGATCCAAGTAAATAATTAAGACAGTACGAAATAGAAAGTAATCCAACTCAAATCAACATTTATTTTACTTGTGTGACATTAAATTGATTTGGGACAGTTTAATGTCATTTAATGCAGTTATTTAGTCTTATTTTGTACAATTGGTTCCTACATCATCCCCAGAAGAATTGGATTCTAAACTCAAGATTATTATTATCTGAAGGGATTGTTCGTTGCATGATTTATAAATTTAAATTGATAAGAGAATAGCATCAAATTTCAAATCGGTTTACATTTTTAAATGCTCTGGTCTCAACATTGCACATGTATATAAATTTATGCACAATTATTTAAATCGTTGAGTTCTAAAGCAATCAGCATAATATCCTAGCATATTTTATATCCATAGTCTCTCTTGAACCCCGGCACACCACAACGTGGAAACATCTTTTCCAGATCACGAATCCTAACTGTTTTCTTCTTCTTTCCACTAGCTTCACCCTCCGTTGCGCTGGACGAGGCAGTGTAAACAAGCGCAGGTTTTGGTGGTTTTATCTTGCGCCCATGACGACCGGTTTTACGATGCCAGAGACCGCTGCGAGGTCGAATTCCCAGCCAGCGGTTTCTC
This sequence comes from Enchytraeus norvegicus, assembly GCA_034695365.1. Lineage (NCBI taxonomy): Eukaryota > Metazoa > Annelida > Clitellata > Enchytraeida > Enchytraeidae > Enchytraeus > Enchytraeus norvegicus. The sequence continues at coordinate 5,642 of JAQFZF010003778.1, forward strand.
CCAGCCTTGCCAATACGTCGTTTGTTGTGGTCCACGTTAGAGACTCGCCCGACAGTAGCGGTGCAAGCGGATGAAACAATCATCTCACGTTTAGAGGGAAGTCTAATTACACACTCGTTGTCCTGCTTACGTAGTAGCACTGCGGTAACACCTACACAATACAAAACGTGCATTAACCATTAATATTATCACTAGACGCCCCTGACATCGTCATCATATGATGAAACAGACGTTGAACCAATATTGTATTGCATACAATATACAAATTATACATTCATATTAAATTTATATAATTTAAGTGTATTTGTTGCGTTGCTTGAGCATCATTGAAGTTACATCAGCACAATAAATTTATAAAATACCTTTATTTAACAGTTCTTATTCCAATATCTGTAATTAGAGCACATCCTTCTGACATTTGTTGCCATCACTGTTGGTTGTTATTAGTACTGTACCTAGGCTCGGTCATCAGCAGATCATTAGGATACTGTAATTCATCAAAGTGTATAGCAATAAATATACTTCTATGAACATGAGATGATGAAGCAGACGTTAAACCCTTATAGCAATGTTGTTAAAATATTTCCTATAAAGTATGACAAGGCCTACCTGCAGATCTGGCAAACATTCCCCCTCCACCCGGAGTCTTCTCCACACAGCTGATCAGTGTGCCTATTGGCAGCGAGCCAAGTGGGTAGGAATTCCCGTCAACCGGTTTAACTAGAAACAGAAATAAACAGTAAACTGGTTTAAAAATATGATATCATAAACAGTCAACTGGTTTAACAATGATATCATAAACAGTCAACCCGACTCAACCGGTTTAACAATGATTTCATGAACAGTCAACCGGTTTAACAATAATATCATAAACAGTCAACCGGTTTAACAATGATATCATAAACAGTCAACCGGTTTAACAATGATATCATAAACAGTCAACATGGTTTAACAATGATATCATAAACAGTCAACACGGTTTACCAATAATAACAAATATAACAGTCAACAGTAAACAATGATTTCATTAAAGTCAACCAGTTTAACTGTGATACCGAAAACACACATATTTATTAAACAATCAACTAGTTTAATTTGAATCTAATAAATACTCTGATGGTTCAATTTACATTGCTCACAGGAGCAGTGGTTAAGTGGAAAATGGTAGGTGGTGGAACTCCATCTTTTGGTGATTGTGGAGGTAGTGGAACGCAGAGACAATATATAATGAAATTTATTGAGAGGGGTGGAACGCAAGGTGAGATATACAGGGTTCTCAGCAACCTGACCATTTCATATTCCATGACTTTTCCATGACCTTCAAAAAATTTTACATTACCAATTTTGACCCAAAATTATACGTGTCGTCGCGTACGGCTTTGAATCGAGGATATACAGACAAAGGTTTCAAACCGATACGCCAAATGACTACTCATAATAAATGAATATACATATCCCATATTGATAAATAACTACTGTTTTTTAATTATAGTCTCTTAAATTTCATATCTATTCAACTTTTTAAGTTATTGGAGATGATAAAATATTTAACAAAAATTATCATATTTCTTCCATGACCAGACTTCAAATTCCATGACTTTTACATTTCAAATTCCATGACTTTTCCAGGTCTGCTGAGCACCCTGATATAGTGAGGTGATGGAAAGCCGTTCCACCGCATTCCGGCCCACTTTAGTCACTGCACAGGAGTGATAAAAATATAGAAACTAAGAGGAAACTAGCGTTTGTCATATGTGAAAATATAAAAAATAGATCTGAACAGACCTGGTGAGCGAGTGATGGCTAGAGTGGATTGTATGAGCATGCCCTTCTCCATATTGCTCGTCGCTATGATATACCGCTTACGTTCTTGGTTAGCAACCAGCGCAATACGAGCACTTCTGTTCGGGTCAAACTGAATCTCTTCAATCTGAAATACAACACAATATGCATTTAACGTCTGCTTCATCATCTGACAATGATATCAGGGATGTCACCAACAGCACAAGAAATACTACCTGGTCCACTAAAACGCAGATGGCAAGTCACTAATGGTGAAAGAGAACAGGGGTAAACACTGTTCAAACATGATCCAAGTCCATTTATCCATTTAAAAAAACAATTATCAAATTCAACTATAAACCATTAAAACATACCAATCTACAAAGGCTACACAGGAAAGAATTCAGTTGAAGAACATTATTGTCTACTAATATTTAGAATGAGACAATAGTTATAAGTATTTGTTTGGGTCCCATGAAGTCACTGATCTAGCGATCTTTTGTCCACTCTAGCAACCATATCATACAAACAAACTCAGAGAGAGAAAAGGAGGCATTATAAGAGAGAAGAGAAATAAATAAGAGAATATCTATAGAGGTTTGAGTGTGTTTTACGTCAAGATTCAGATGTACACGGCTTCTCTTCAAAATGGCTCAACACAATCAAGCACTACCATAAGAAAGACTTGGTCGATATTATGGTTCAGCTTACTACAGCTTTACTCCATAAAGTACCCTGCAATTCACAACAGTAGAGGACGTTACATTCGAGTAAGCCGATTGGATTTCACAGACATTCTCATTAATTAAATACCTAGTTTGGTGTTAAAGATGGTGTTTTGTGTATTAGACAGTGAATTATCATCATAGACAAAATAGAATATAGCTAGATGTACAGTTCAAACCTTTTCAACGAGTGGATCAGCAGTGCTGCCACCTGCCGCACTTGTCTCACCCGCGCGCACAAAGTCTATCATACGAAACTCCACCTTGTGACCCCCCGCACGTCTGTGGTTCCATATCCTACCTGCACGCAGTATCAATCAATCAATCAATCAACCAATTAACCAATCTCAAACTTTTAAATAGCGACTCTTTCTCAAGTCTCAGCAGCACTTACGAAAAGCAAAGGAAAACGTAGCCTATTTTCTGCAATAGACTAAAACTGATGCACATGACAGATCTATATAGAATCTGAAAGATAAAAGATTTGATACACAAGAATGATCTACTTGTAATTAGCGTAGGCATACTTCACCTTCAATTATTCCTATTTTTAGAGCATTTCTGAGACAAGATGACCAAATGATCAATTAAAATTTTACTAATTAATTAAAATTACAATAATTATGACTGATGGATCAGCATACCATTTGGCCCGCGTCCTCCAGTCTTTGGAAATGGAAGAGGCTTGATGGTGTACTCGTATCTTTCTTTAAATGATTTCAGGATCTCCCAGCGACGTTTGACCTTGCTCGGGTGCATGTACGGTGGAACGGCATGACTGTCGAGATTTCGTTGTAATGGTCCGCTCACGCTTAGCCATCTACGTCGTAACAGAGCAATATAAATTAATAGTATATAATAGGAACAATAGAGGAAATTTAAAGTTGTAGTACTAGCTTTTATTAACACATCATTACGACAGCCACACAATGATGCAAATACATACATAGCAACAACAGTACATTACATATATCAGAACATAGAATCATAAATAAAGTAGAATTTAACATCAGCTTTGCGGCCTAAAGGCATCATCAGTGACAGGTGTGTCCTGGGATTCGAACGTGAACCTATAGAATCCGGGTCAGACAGTTAACCGATGTGATTCCAGCAGGCCGTTATCACATTGTAATATAGAACTTTTTCGACTAATAAACTAGACTATTAAACTTGAAATAAATAAATAGTAGACTTGTAATATTCAACTATCACAACAATTAATAATTAGTAAGTTCTGATTCTATCATTCATATAAAAAGAAGTTGGAAATTAATAAATATACTAAAAACATATTTATTTATTTATTTATTCGAGCATAAAAAATGTTTAGCAACCCTGTAAAGTCACTGCATAATATACATCAGAGTAAAATATCCACATGATTTTAACAACAAACACAGTATCTATGTGGTCAAAGAAAGAAGAGACAGAAAGAAAAGATTATGGAAAAACTTTCTTTACATTTATTAATTTTTAAAACTGGCATACATTACATGTACGCAGGCTTTCGCCTTCGAAATATGTCATTTATGTGACGTGAGTGACTAACCTTATTGAATGAATGCTGACGACACTTTGTCGAAAATCAAATAAAACAGGCCGCAAAGAACCAACGGCTATACGACTGAACCTGCTTGCAAGCTCCAACATTGACATCGTCAACTGATTTTACTACAACATGAAAGTAAAACAAACTACAGATGTAAATACGTGTGTTGTATGTTATTTAAAATCGTACAGTGCAACATTAGATTCAGATAACAGATCAGAAATATTAAATCATACCACCATAACCACATGACCTATCAATAATTCCGCTAGAATAAAAACACTTTGAGAATACTATCGTAGATTCGCTACTAATGACTTAAAAAAATTAAACCAAAAAATACCACAATGATCACTGATCAGCCATTATGATATTTAGTACTTTTAACACAAAACATCTAATTAATGTTCATCCAATTTACCAGTCCGGTTAATAGCTCATATTTTTTATCTGAAAGGCTATAGCTGCTAAGTAGTACTGCAATAGCTGGCTCTCATTGGATTATGGTCTGTACAGATTTTCCAGCCCCCTCCGGGCCTCGACAGTCATTTTTTGCCAGAGTTGTAGATTTCCTGCTGTTCTTATTCTTAATTCTTTTATGCTCATCCAGTCACTGAGACTCTTTATATAAGTAATTCCAGTACCGCTTCTAGACCAAAATTTCTGGAAGGCTAAAAGAAGGCTGAGCCCTTGCTAGTGGGGCAGGCCGGGTGATTGTGCTTGGGGTCGGTTACCGGAGCAGTGCATAAAGCTCGGTCGGTCACCACTAGGGTAGCGTGAAGAGGGTGATCGGTCGATGGGGTAGAGAACAAGCAAATAAAGTGGAATTTTTTTAATCTAATTTTGCTGTTCTGTGAACAGATATTACAGTTTTGAAAAACTTCTTTTTAAATTTGCCTTTTTTCAAACAAATCGTTTGGTTATATGATAAAAATTGAAAAGATTTATCAAAGGAAGTTCGATTTTGCAAAAATATAAATACCGGTTTGTGGTTTCAATGATGTTTTGCAAAGTAAGGTACGGTATGTGCCATGTTTGCAGCCACTTTTTGCACACAGTCGCTCAAAAATCTGGAGGGAGTCTAATTGACAGGTTTTGTGGGTTAAGTCCTCCCACCCCCCTCCCCCGCAGAACCAGCATTGAAGAATTCGGCACTTACAAATTGGAGAATGCTATGAAATATGTCAATAAAATTAGTTAACATAAACCACGCCAAAAGTTATTTTAAACCATAATGTATCGCTACAAATGCATCAGTTTATTTATGACCGGTAGTGCATGTTTACTATTACACACTTCGGAGAGTTAAAAAAATCAAACGGAAGCCCGCGCATTGTTGTGAAGCTCATTATATTAATCTCGATATATCATATAGCAATTCTATGT
>JAQFZF010003779.1:0-11082 GCA_034695365.1 Enchytraeus norvegicus
AAGAAGGTTTTGCAAAGTTTAGTACCTTAAATGTTAACGATGCTATCTTGAATTTTATGCGTTCTGGGATAGGAAGCTAATGCAGAGTTTTTAGAAGAGTGGCTGTATGAAAGCGAAATATAACTGGTAGTTAGTCTTCCATAATGTATAATGAGTCCGTTTCGTTATCTAATGGTTGTATGGAGTGATGCACTTGTTTGAACACTGAGCAAGGCATTGCATGCAATGTATGCATTGCCTCCTGTTGTCATGGCTGGTATGCTGCCATTTATCACTTATGATTATTAAAGTTCTTAATATATTGAATGATTGATTGATTTATGCACAGATCTAGCCGCCATGCCCAGCCCACACTGCAGACTCAGACCTCACAGAGAAGATCCATAATCGGCCCTCTCAGCATCCCAGATGTGCCCCAGGACCTGCCATCAGGCGGGGGGTCCTCAGTGAGGTTTAGCCTGGAGGAGGGGGAGGAGGAAGGGGCCAGGGAGGGGGGCGATGATATGAAGAGAAGGGCAAGCCTTGTCCTGCCTCAACTCATGAGGGAACTCAAAGATGAGGCATACTCGGAGGATGTCATTCCTAACTTTCAGAGGATAGCCATCAGTGGAGAGGAGATGAGTGGAGTTAGTGCATGGATTATATCTAATAATAACAATAAAGGTTTTACGTCTGTTTCTTCAACCAAGGATGATGTCAGGGACGTCATCTATCGGTAGAATGCTATTACAGGATTGAATGCAAGAATGGATGCTGTCAATATCGAAGATGATATCCTCTTCTAAGAACGAGCTCTAACGATCTCTGTTAATCCTGCATTATAATATTTTACAATTATCTTACAATGTTCAAATTCAGTTCTACTTTCAAGTACTAATTTATTTTAGAATATCATCTTCTTGTCTTGTCTCAATCCTTCATCGTTCAAGACGGTGGGATGCAATGGTGACAAGAATGAAATCTTCACAGCTCCCTTTCCTTGAGTTTTCTCAAGACCAGTCAAATCTGATACATTGCCAAACCACGTCATAGCTGGTGGTAAATATTATTAGTTGAGGCTATTTGGTTAAGGTACACAGTACTACACACTGTGACTGAAATTTGACAAGAATGTTTGCTTTTAAAGGTCTATACAGTGTACATTGTTGTTACCTGTATGTGTGTGCTGCCGATAGCCATGGATAACTTCCGAATGGTCTCACCAGGCTGTATGCCTGTGAGCGTACATGTATCTAATGCACGCATTGTATTGTTATTATTATTTGTACGTTAAGTGCTTCTGAGATATTGCTAACATGCGCAATATCTTTCTGTTTGATTTATTGATTGATTGTTTGTGTTTGTGTAGGTACTCCTGGAGGACCTACGCGAGGCCTCAGCGGCGCTCATCAAGGCCCTACTCATCAGAGAGAAGTACATGGGTATAGTTGTGTGTGTGTATGTATGTCACTGTGTGTGTGTGTGTAGGTACCCCTCGAGGACCTACGCGAGGCCTCAGCGGCGCTCATCAAGGCCCTACTCATCAGAGAGAAGTACATGGGTATAGCCCAGCAGTCCTTTCCTCGTATGACCACGAGGTTCCTACGCAAGGTTAGCGACAGCTTCACACACTCGCCCAGCTCTCATATAGGTGCGCCATCTGCTGAATCAACTGCCAATCAACAGCAACAGAGGGCGGCCTTCGATGTCGATACGGGTTGGTATCAACCAATCATTTGTATTAATTCAGTCATTTAGCGGACCAATCAATACATCAATAAGTGCATTTACTTATCGCTCTCTCTTCAAATCATCACAATAGCGCTAAATGCAAATAAAGGATCGAGTCGAACAGGGGCGTCTGCTTCATATATCAACTGGCGCGGAGTTGAGCTACCTAAAAAATTGTGGGATGAGGAGAATTATCAGTCGGAATTTCAAGAATATTGGGGGACGGCGAAATTGGGAGGGGGAGACCGCTATGGTTGTTAATTTTGAGCCAATTTATTGCGTCAAAACTGGGGAACGACGCCACTGAGCCTGAATAGATTCTATTTCTGATTATTTTCTAAAGCAGGTCTGAAGTGTATTTCAATGAGTATATATGACCAAATGGTCAATTACGCAGATGTCGTTACATTTATTATTATTATTATTACTATCAACAACAACTTCTATAACAGTATCATGACCAAACCGGTCATTGAGATTTACTTACATAATACCTATTACAGCTAAAGTGCAGATTTGTAATAAAATTACAAAAAACACCTGACACTACTGAGTCACTTCGCAACACTATCTGTTTCAGTTGACTCTTATTATATAAAATGATGTATGTAGAGTTGATCGTGATCTAAATTATATTTTTTTGTCTAAACTTACTCAGATTACTACTATGAAACCTGGTTCAGAAGACGACTAAAACACGTTCAAGTCTAAACTTTCTGTTACTTAAAGTTTAGCTGAAGGAGATATGTGACCCGCCACGGCAAATGTAGGCGCTTGTCGCAAAAAAAAGTTCCTGAGAAAAATGCATTTGAAGTTCAATTTTTAATAACTAAATTTATATAATTCTTTAAAATTTTACTTTTTATAACTTTTGATAGGGTAGTCAGATCTAAGCAAACTATAAGTTATTTTGAATGTCTTACTTAACACAAAACAATGGAATAATAAAACGATTTTTGAGAAAAAATAAGTTAGCTGAAATATGCATTTAAAGTATAAATTTAAATTAATTATGTATGTAACTGATTAAACTTAAAATTTTTATAACTTCGAATAGGGTAGTCAGATTTTAACAAACTTTATGTTATTTTTAAGGTCTTTCTGAACACAATTTAATGGAATAATAAACCATTTTTGATTTTTGGCGACAAGCGCCTACATTTGCCATGGCGGGTCCCATATAATGTTTGTCAACAAACTCATAGGCGTACACTTGTTATTGTTTTGAATAAGATATGTATGTGTGAAAAAGTCTTGATCTATTGTATAACATTGGTTGTGAAGTGGCGTGCGATGCAGTGCAAATGTGTGTGATTGACGTTTATAGACGTTGTGTCAAAACGAGATGATTAGCGTGTGTGTATCCGAGGCCTCTAAACTCGGTACACACGGAGCAGAGCGCAAGATTAAGTTAACAACTTAAGCTCACAGGACTGCCTATTCACTAGATTATTGTTCGGGTTGATTGATAGTTTGAGCTTAAAGTATCATAACTAAATGATTGGAGACAACCAATATATCAACAAAGGAGTAGGTAGCACTTTGGCCAGTCTCGTATTAATATTAGATGAAGGCAGTGGTTCCCAAAGTTTTAGGCATGGGAAAGAATTGGTCTCAACCTTCGAAGGTAATGCATCTCGAATAAAAAATCTAGGCCTACGTATTATAGTAGGCCTGCTATCAATTTTTTGTCACATTTTCCATAGGCGTAGAGCAGTAGGGGAACTTTTATTATTCTGAGGGCTGGATGTTACTTCTGCCCGAAAACAAATGAATTCCATAAAACAGTCTGTCCAAAGAGTTTACAATTCTTAATGTAACACGTTTGCCCAAAACTGTAAACGCCCAAAGATGGGGCGGGGGCTGCAGGCTGATTCCACCTCCCGTCTTCCACGCCTATGGCTCTGTCACCTCTTATTGAGCAATTTGGTCACTGTCTGCCGGGAATCGAACCTGTAGTTGCAGCAACTAGGCGACAAGCAGCGCAATGATATTTGCGCACTGAAAAATCCAGTTCAATATACAGACTTTGCACCGGGGGGGGGGGCATTTTAAGTCTACTACCTGCAGTAGGCCTACATGTTTGCAATCAAGTACATATTTGTTGGTTGGCAATTGGCTGGAATGGTTTCAGATCTGTGCTACGAATGGAAATCTGTATTAGCCTACTTTTCAGGCTACTAGCATGCAACATAGATCTACCAGGGAAATAGGAAATCTCAGACTCTGCGGTCTGTATGGACTACCGGGCGCTTTGCAGAGTCGAGCTGTAATAAGCTGAACCCAATCTTTGTAACGGTAGTGCTCGATTGTGTTGAGCGGTCTTAAAGAGAAGCCCTTTGGGCTTTGAACCTTGACGTTAAACACACTCAAACTTACCTTACCAGGGAATTATTGGGCTAATAAGCTCATGCGTGGCTTTAGGGGTGGGAGGAGGGTAGGGGTCCTACAATCCCCCACTCGATCTGAGGGGGCCATGACCCCACCCCTCGATTTTGTTTAAACAATAAGACTATGCATACTGAATATTCTACCTATATATAGGCTTACAAATTATAGATATGCTCATTCAACTCTTTCGTTTGCTCTTGATTTAGAATTATTCACTTTTCAAAGTGCTTCTGAGACTTACGTTAAGAGTGTGGTATTTAAAAGATGCTGATTGATTGATTAGCCTAATGTAAATTAACAATGTCAGAGTGCTCCTCCAGAAAGAATTAGTAGGCCTACATGTTTCCTTAATGTATGAACATTAGCGAAAGCGGAGAGAATCCCAGCAAATGTGGCTCTGTGGCGAACAACAAAAATGGGACGGGGGTGGAGCTTATACGGATTATTAAATCGATAAAAGGAACACGGGCCACTCTCTAGACACCAGCAGACTCACTACGTCTGTAGGCCTACTATGTACGCACACCAGCAGACTCTCTACGTCTGTAGGCCTACTATGTAGGCACATGCGCTTAACCTCTCCACGGCAGTCGCACGTATACATGCATCACTTCTTACTTCCCATGCTATGTATGGGAACAATCCGAGGAGGGGGATCCGCCCTCAGGGGACCTGCTAACATGTTTATCTGGTACATAGCCTACAGTGTAGCCGTGCTCCCATTTAAAGACGCTATAGATTCTGCTTATAAAGGATGCAGTCTCAAGTGCAAGTAAATGTGGTGTTTATTGGATTTCTCTCAGTATTGACTAACAACCACAAAAGATAGTTGTGTCAGTAATTAGGCTGCTATTGCGTTGGTAGATTCAAACTGAAATAAAACAATGCTGAAATGACATCTAATTTAGTTGACCTATATATCAATCAAAAAAACAATTTCTTTAAATTGCAATGTCTAAGCTTTGACGTTGCCAATGAGTTTTATTTTTATATTTCCTAGGAGATAATGCCAAAGACGTTGATAAAGTTTTAATTAAGTCTAAATCATTAGGCTAAATGCCTAGGCGGTATAGGCTTATACTTAATTGTGTAGAATCTGATGTCATGCGGGCATTTCTATATTAACCATACTAAATTGTCACAGTACCATGATTTTGGGTTAACGTGACCCATATATTAGGCCTGTTGTAGGGCTGTGCGATGTAGGCTTGCATAGAGTAAATGTAGGAAATATACATGTAGATGAAATTGCAAAATTAGACCTTATTGAGTTGAACTGCTTACCAATTTTAAGTATGCCTTGACAGTTTTAAATTTATTGCCAGATCAAATACAGGACACGAACAAAGATTGGAACAGCGAACAAAGATTGGAACAGCGCATAGAGAAAGATATTTGGTTTTAATTTGTGGGAATCTGTAAAAGCCTTGATTTGTGGGTTGGGGAGATTAGATTTTATGCATATTAGATTGAAGCTTTCCTTAGATGTAATATAAACTCGGAACAATTTCACTTTTAAAAAGTATTTGTTGATACAATTTCACTTTAAAAAAGTATTTGTTGATAGGAAATGTTTTATCTGATTCTAACACTCTCTGTAAGCGAAGTATTATTCTTGATAATGTCAGGAATGTACTTCTAAATAACTTTTCTAATGGACAAGTTATTAGAGTAATTCATGATTCGTTTAATGCTTCAGTGATGGGCTCATAGCCCCTTCAAATTTACTATGTTTGGTTGTATGTATAATTGAACTTTTGGACAATGAGTAACTGTGAGAAGGTGTGTGTGTGTGTGCGCGTGTATGTATGTGTGTATGATTTCGTTTAATGCACTATATTTATTCTTATATAGTTTGATGCACCTCCGAGTTAGTTTACGTTTGAATATTTAGTGCTATTTTGTAGTGTATTATTTGTTTATTGCCCTGTATCAATCATATATAATATGATGATATCACATTATATGATATCATTATGGACAATGGTAGCACACATGTTTCTGTTGTTTCACTGTGTTTACAGATATGTCTGACTACTCGAGACCACAGGATGAGAACAACCCGTTTAGTTTTATGATACCCCCAGCCTGTGGCTATCACCTCTCTATATCTAATGGAGTGTACGAGGTCTCTAAGGATAAAGATCAGAAGCCCTTCCCATGGCTCGGGCATGATCTCGCCGAGTTCTTGAAGGATCAGAGTCTACTGTTTGCCTTCATTGCTGATGGGCCTTTGTAAGTCTGTTGTTTAATGACTTGATTAATATAATTGATTTGTTTAATGACTTGATTAATATAATTGATTTGTTTAATGGCTTGATTAATATAATTGATTTGTTTAATGGCTTGATTAATATAATTGATTTGTTTAATGGTTTGATTAATATAATTGATTTGTTTAATGGCTTGATTAATATAATTGATTTGTTTAATGGCAGTTTAAAAGCTTAAGTCTGGAATCCACCTTTTCATCACTCATTAACAGATAAGATAGTCTATTTATTTATCTGATGACAGGGTCATGACTCAAATTTATACATTTTGACTAAATTATAATTCATTATACTAATTAATAGGCATGTACTTAATATACTCTGGTATCACACTCACTATATATCTAGTTATCTCTCTGTCCGTTTCTATATTCATCCATCTATTTGTCTATCTTGTTCTCTACAATAAATCACTGTTTGCTCTTCTGTCTGTCCATACATCTGTCTGTTTATCTTGTTCGCTATCTAGTTGTTTGTCTGTCCATCCATCTATCTTTTCTGTGTTCTCTATTTAGTCATCTTTCCGTGTTAAGGTCCTGGAAGCAGTTAACTTAAAGTTGAAATATATATAGAGAGGCATGATAACATTTCCATTCAATATTCATCAATGTATTTGCAGGAAATCATTCAGCTACAGAAGACTCAAGTACCTAGCGTCTAAGTTTGACCTTCATGTTCTGCTTAATGAACTCAAAGAGTCCGCCAGTCAGAGACTTGTGCCTCATCGAGACTTCTATAATGTGCGCAAGGTAAGAAACGTGTGCTAAGTGCTTTCTAGAAAACATGTGCGAGGTTTCGGCTTGTATTCTCGATACACAATGGCTATTGGGTCAGGCATTCACTGATTTGCAATTCTGTGATTTCCTCAAAGTCCATGTGCCGCTGGCTGATTATTCTTTAATACACTAGCACACACATATGAGGGATCGTATTCACTGACTTATATTTGTAAATTCAGTGGCGTCACTACTCATCAAAGTATGTGTTCTGTCCATATTGACACATATGTCGGACATTTCTATGTTACAGCGACTGATAACTACAGTTTTTGCATATACATGCGTTCAATTCTATCGTTTAGGTCTTTTTTCTGCAATGATGATGGTGATCCATTTACTTTCATATTATGAACAAATACTGATAATGAGCCGGTGTGCTAAGATATATATTGTTGAGATTATCCTGATATGATCCTTCCATGAATGATGAAACGGACGTTAAACCTTTATTTGTATTATTCCTATTCTTATTGTACACACAGGTGGACACACACGTGCACCCCTCGTAGTGCATGAGTCAGATGCACCTGTTGTATTGTGATGTATTGTGTTGTGTACGCTTGTTGTACACACAGGTAGACACACACGTGCACGCCTCATCGTGCATGAGTCAGATGCACCTGCTGAGCTTCATAAAGAAGAAGATGAAGTATCACACTGATGACGTGGTCTGCAAGGGTCGTGACGGCAAGACCATGATGCTTTCTGAGGTATGACATGTTATCTGCCTGTTTAAGTCGCTTTTCTTTTAGCATCATTGAGTTTGGAAAACTCTGTGCTGCTATTGTAAACCCCCAAAATTAGAGACCACATCATTAGCCATCATTTTTCCTTGAACAACGCCGCCTTTTAGGTATAAAAAGGCAAACAGGCCACCTTGGAACTGCCATCTGGCAGAGCACTGATAGATTGAGAACAAACTTTTTGGTTAAATATTTTGAGCCTATTTTGTAAGTTATTAAAATTCAAAATGTATTTAGTTACCACTACCTCATGTTTTGTTGTTGATGTTTATATCTGTTAATATTTGATTCGTATTGAGAGGCATTATTGCTTATTTTTCTTATATTTAATTGATGTTGTTTTGAGTGTTTCAGGTATTCAGGACTCTGAACATCTCAGCCTATGATCTGAGTGTCGATATGCTGGACGTTCATGCTGTAAGTGCTAGTTTTGTATCTTTATGTGAAACTAATATAGTTTATTTTTGCACCAATTGAATGGTAAATATAAATACATGTACAGAAAACATAAATTAATCTAAGGTAAACATAATCAACATCAGCGAATATAAAATAAAACTATCGTGCTGCAATACTAAGACTATTTATGAATTCGAGAGAAATAAACTCTCAAAGTAGTTCCATATTTTGCGTGATATTTAGAATCTTGATATTTCAGACAATATTTTAACTGTAAAGAATAATAATCTGTAATATCTATTTCGTCAATGTCTAATCTTAAATAAATAAGTTTTGTATTATGCAACGTATAAAAAAAAATTATATCTATGATAATCTTATAGATAATTAAATAGTAACGAGCTACTGAAAGATTGACAGTTTAAAATTATATTGATATCGAATGAATGAAAAATCTTTGAGAAAGCATTGTTATATGCATAGCTCAAACTTATGATATCTTTAGACGACAATGTAGCAGCAGATATACCGTATAATAAATGTGGAATAGATAGCTTGCAAATTATATTGCATTGCATAGTATCCTACTTACTCTGTTGCACACAGTTACCCTGCAGTAGTTTCACATCATCTAGAGCTGCATAAGCCACTGCACTGGAGGAGAGAGCATAGGCTGTGAAACTAATCTGATACTGTCCCGTACCAATATCAATCCTCTTAGAAAACCTAAGTACAACACAGTAATACAAACCTATGTGCAATGGAATTTAATACATTTGAAGCTCGCAAGCCGCATAAATTCTCTATTTGACGCTCGAAAGACGCATAGATAAGGCCAGAAGAAATCCGCGATCGCGGAATCGCGTAATTTATCGCGGAAAACGTGCCATAGCGTGGAAAACAATATTTACCGCGGCGAAATCGCAGAATTTAATCGAAACCATTGTAATAGCTGTGTTACTGAGTCAATAAATGAGAATAAAGATCATTTGTAATGTCAATGCTGTGAATACGACGGAAGCAATAATGGATTGGCTTCTTTAATTAGTAATTAGACTCTAAGGTTATGAGTCCATGAGACTTTGCATCAATGAGTCTATGACTATGAATTGTGATTTATGTGAAATAATTTTCTTTTTATTCACTTATGACAAATTCTAAGCAATTGATCACGCAAAATTACTCAAGTGGAATGTATCGCGGAATTTGCACGGAAAATCGCGGAATTTCGGCAAAAATCGCGGAATTTCATTTCTTGCCCCGCGGAATATTGGATTCCCCGCGGCATAAAACTGCAGGCCTTACGCATATATAAAAGGGGGCCTACTATATTGGAAGCTCACAAGCTATACATCTGTAATGTAGATATACAATGGTTTGGTGTGAATGCCAAATATTTTTTGCAATCTTAGAAGTAAATTCATAACATGAATAATACCTTATTTTTCTTTCCTTGTACTGTACTTAATTGCGATGAAAAGCAATCATCATTATAGAAGTGAAACTATAAGCCTAACAGTTAATGCTCGATTGAAAATAAATAGTCTGACTACACTGTTCTATGAATCTGCTTGATGCACTAGCATTAAGCCTCATATAACCATGAAGCGTTGTTTACCTCTTAGCGAGCCGCACAATATGGGCCCGCGGGCCGTGTGCGGCCCTAGACACGCAGATTGGCCACCTCTGCAGCATAACATCGAAATTTTGATTGATTGATTAAAGAATTAACAGAATAACCTACCAGATATCGCCCTGATTACCCTGATCATCGAAGGTTGGAGGCCCTGCCTCTGACCCAGTACTAGCCACTACAGTGACACTGAGACGCCCCGCAGCGACTGACCTCAGGTGATAGCGAAACTGTAGGCAACTGGGTGAGGTTGTGTTGTAGAGGGGTGCTAGTAGGGTTGTGGTGCCTGTTCCTGCGTACATGTAGTGACCTGGATGCAGAATAATTATAATAAATTATCTATTGATACTATTTTATTATATTGGTCATTGATTAGTAACTGCTAATATGATTAACTAATTATTTTATTTATTTATCACAAATAGCAATAAATAGGATTTATTTTTTTCACCCATTTTTACAGTGATTTGCAGTTACGTTAGGTTTGAGTGTGTTTAACGTCAAGGTTCAGAAGCCCTAAGTGATTACACTGATTTGCAGTACAGCTGCCTGATTACTTCACATTATCTTCGTACAGAAAGAAAGGTATCTAATACACCTATATTCTAATCCACTTATTTAAAAGTAAAATGATTAAATTATTATTTATTCTTTATCTAAAAAATGCGGTGCTTCTATAGAGCATTGCTAGGCTATATAGATATAGCGGAATTGTCGTACTCGTGCAGCGTACATGTAGTTACTTGTGTATTTTACAGATAATATATTTCAGTATTTGCTTATCTATTCTAAAGTGTGTAGAGGTAATATTAATATTAATTTATCCGAAAATGAAGGAAATTTTAAAGTCTTGCCGGTGGTGGTAGTATAGTGGTTAGCGTGGTACGCTCAAAGTTGCTCAAGCGTACGATGACTGAAGAGTCGTGGATTCAAACCCAGATCAGACTACAGAAAACTTATAACTTCACCGGTACTGGTTAATCGTGTATCAGAGCTTGCTGCATTATTGCGCTCTTTACCGCAATGGTATAATTAACCAGTGGGACGGCAGATTAAAGAAATTCCCAAAACCGAAACTAAACAGGAAAATTTGTACACACGTGCGATTGACGATTGACATGTGTGGAAATAACATAAAGATTAAATATTGAGAG
>JAQFZF010003780.1:0-11082 GCA_034695365.1 Enchytraeus norvegicus
ATAGCGAAATGGGTCTTAAACAAGCATCTGATGCTTCCTGATCCATATCCCCGTTGTTATTATTATTATTATTACAATACTGTACAATATAATATGGGTTTAATTATTGTTTCATCTCTCACAACGATACTAGAGACTCTTAAACATACTATTACGCACGTATAATTAAATGTATGTAATAAATATTTGCTGATATTTGCAGCAGTGCGAGTCAGGCCAGCTGTAATATGAGCACGTGTTTGTTATCAGACTTCAGAAACGTGGTCCAAATAAAACACTGTTTATTAGCTCTGGTGCACTACAACACAAGTGCTCAGATACGCATTTAAGCTTCTCTGACATCCGGCTATCTGTGCTTCAATAGTCTTCATTAGCACTAGCAGAAATGAGGCCGTAAAAACGTTTCAATTACATTCCAATTTTAGCACGCTTTCTCTAAAATCTGTGTTAATTATCGGAATCCGTTGAGGTGTAACTCATTTTGTTGATGGTTATTTCTGGGTTAGTAGTCATGAGTCGCTGAGCAGTTTGATTATAATAATAATAATATATTCGTTTATTTCTTTATATCTGTCATAACGCAGAAAGTTACATACGCTATCATTTACAATGGCAGTGCAATAGAAAATATACAATGTAGGCCATCTAATATCATTCTGAGCAAGAAATAGAGTTAGTAAATCATCCGTATCATATAGTTGTTATCCATCAAAGAAGCCTTATTTGAGGGAAGCGTAAACAATGGGGTCTATTTCTGAGTGTATTAATGATTTCTCTTTCAATTTGGAGAAGTAGAGGACACAATGCATGCAGTTGGTTGCTGGCGATAGCCTTAACCTCTACAGACCTGAAACAATTCTGGAGATAGTTTTCTATCAGCAGCATCAGCCATCTCACTAAAAGTGCGAGACCCATCAATGAAACAGCATTTTGATGCTTTTCTCAGAAAGGCTTCCCACCTATCCATATCATTTGGTTAAGTGGTTAAGACTATCCGGCGTCGTTTTAGAAGTCCATGATTCGAGTTTTGAATGTGCACTAGCTAATGATGTCCCATCAAATCTTAGGAGAAGTTGTCATTTGACTTTGAGAACCACTGCTTGAAATGATGAGAAGCAGCCTAACTGTTAGACTACAGTCTTTCTGGAAGACAGCCAAATTGAATTGCCTACGAGTTGTTTATTGACCTAGAAGTTTAGCAGAGATTATGATTAATTTTATTTGTATTGTGTTTAAGTTTATTGTCATTTAATCTACAAGTGCTGTACTTAAACTCAATTATAAACACTTGACCGACCTTACGATATTAGTCAGCCTAAGTCAGGTGGCTCTAAGCCTGTAATAGGCCATATATTTACTTAAACGTAATTTTATTCTACCTATTTCTATGAAATATTGTATGGTCCTTCTGGCGGTCATACTGTAGTAGAGAAAATATAATAATAATAATTATTATTGATACTAACAGTAATTAACATCATTATATCACTTACTCCCACGAACAATAGATCATTTTGATCTATTCCCATGAATAGATCAAATGAATGAGCATTATTGACTTAAATCAACATAAAAACTGTTTATGTAAATCAACATTAAAAAAAACTCTAAGCCAATGATCGATATATCTAGCCTCTATAAAGCTATCAATCTACGCAGTTATTTGGCTTATTGAATATCCGACTTTCTTTGTCTATAACTGCATTATTTCTCACTCGTTACGATCACTATATTAATAATAATAATATTTTCTTTTATTGGCAGACTTGGCATACGTAATCAGTTACTAATACCTGCACACACATAACAAAATACACAGAAACAAAATACAAGACCAACATTTGCGGTAAACCAAATAATCTTTAGGTCATGTTATGGGGAATAAAGAAACAGAAAGCACGATCATAAGCTGAAAATTTGAAGGAAAGCGTTGCAAAGGAAGACCAAGACTTACCTGTACAAAGAGTCTCGGTGATTTGATGAAAGTAGAAAAAGTAGAAATGATCAGAACCGCGAGAGAAAGTGAATTGTTGCAAACCATGACTGTCAACGGCCGGAACGGGTAGGACACCTGAACGAAGAATAAGATAATTAAAATTATAGTGCTGCAAGGCATGTAGTTACCTTATCTATCATGCTACGAACACTCTGCCTGTCTGTCTGTCTGTCTGTCTGTCTGTCTCCCCCTCTCTCACTATCTCTCTCTCTCTCGCTCTCAGTGCACTGCCTAATGGCAGGTCCGTCAATGACATACGGTTCATATATATATACGTATATCGTAACTGTATAGTCATCTTTTCTTGGTCCTTCTTGGAGATAACTTGCTTTCTAAGGAGGGTCTCCAGGTTATCCTTCCTCTGCGACTGCGTTAGTCGGCTTCTACGAAAAACGTTCAGCTTATGGTTGGTCTATTCTCAAGTTTGCCAGAGCCAACACGGCCAATATGTACTGTATATTATGTAAATGATGATTGTGTATGACGACGAATTCTAAATAAATTAATAGATAAATTACCATCTCTTTATTGCGATAATTGAATAACATTGTTTGTATTTTTTGGTTTTAGGATTTTTCAAGAGAACTGTTCAGAACAACAAGGTCTACACATGTGCTGACAACAAGGATTGCCTCATAAACAAGACTCAGAGGAAGCGTTGCCCATTCTGCAGGTTCCAGAAATGTCTGCAAGTGGGAATGAAACTAGAAGGTTACTGCATTTTGATGAGCTTCTGTGTTCATTATAATATTTTAGTTGTGTATAAGTATGGAAAACTATATTTTAAAAACTGCATCGGGAAAACTGTATCAGACAAACTGTATAATCAAACAAATTTATCGGTGTTAGGGTCCGTTTCATCATATGACGATATCAGATGTATTTGTAAGAGCCATATTATTGTGCATCTAACAGTGACATTGTTTCAAACCGAGTTTATCTTGGACACTGAACTTTATTACTATATTGTTGTATGTATAATATGTATTGTGTATTAATATTTGAACTCTCGGTAAGGCATATTTTAGTCGTCTATTATGTTGGTTATCAACCTTGTATGTGTGTGCTTCGAATGCATCAAATCATAAACATCATATGAAACAAAATCTGGTTAGTATTATATACAGCACAGGTCGAACTAAACTTCGAACGAACACTTGCCAAGTCTCTAAAATCGTCTGATATTATATCCTACATGTTTGTATTTGTTTCAATTATTTTTCTATTTTTATTGGAGATCAATGGATTTTATATGAAAAATATTCATTTTGATCAAGTATTAAGTTACTATTTGTTTGCTGATTGACAGTGACTGTGAGAATTATAGTTACCGAGTTCATTAATCGCACTCAATGGTCAGTAACCTATGTATCGCAGCTCTTACTCAAGGCTGAAATCACTCGAGGAAGCAAAGGGTTTGACCCCCAATTGGCCTCTATTATTCTTTTATAGTTCTTGATTGGAGATCCAAGGTTTAGCGAGCTCTTCGGGTCCCTATTGGTCTTTTTTAATAATAGCTCTGATCTAAAAGCACGCGAGGAAGCAAGGATTTGACCCGCAATAGATTTCTGTTATACCGTCTTCATTTTGGGATCCAAGGTTGAGCTTTTCCAGTCCCTATTGGTTTTTTTAAATTATAGCCCTGATCACATTGTGTACTTACCATATTGAATCAATCGCTCTTCTGTCACAGGTAAACCAGTTGTACCAAGAACTCGTGTGATAACGAATGACACAAGTCCAAATAATTGAAAGCTCACTTATTTCAACAATGCCATACATAATTATACTACCGATTAATTATATATATTTGATTGGATGTTATATTTACATGTACATTATTTTCTTTTATTTATTATACTATATTATGTCATATAATTAAATACTTGATATATTTGTACAGCTGTGAGAGCTGACAGAATGCGGGGCGGAAGGAACAAGTTTGGTCCTATGTACAAGTACGACCGAGCTCTTAAGCAGCAAGCCATGAGGCAACGTCAGCAGATCCTCAGCGCCCATGGCAGGCTCGCAGGACTCATCCACCCCTCCCGAGCCAGACTAGGGTCCTATCGACCTTCAGAGGCCGGTCGAGCCCAATTCCGCCTGGATAGTTTAGGTTCTGAGGACGCCGTGTCGCCACAGAGCTCTGAGCTTGATGTCAAGCCTGATCTTGCCTTATTATCCGTCCTACCATTCCTCGAAGAGCGAGCGCGATCTCATCAAAATGTTTCATCATCCGTCCAGGGTTCAAATCGTGGCATGGGCAGCAGTTTGCCTGCCCGCATGTCGCATCCACCAGGTTACCACTGGCAGGGATCTAGTGGGTCACAGTGGGAAGGTGAGGCATCACGAAATCTGGACCGAATCGTCGACGTGGAATCAGAGAACATGGCCTCATCTCCAAGGAAAAGAACTCTCCCGTCCCAATATGATCTTGATGCCATTCAAAGAGGTTCTGGAGAGGAGAGTTTGATGTTAAATAGAAGATCATATGCTGAGCAGATATCACCTGGGGGTCGTGTATCTGAGGCAGATTTACTCAGAGCTCGATTGGAGTCAAGAGCTCGAGCTAGGACTTCATATCCCTCCGGGTCGAGTGGAGTGAGCTCTTCGGACACCGATCTATTATTAGGAAATCAATTTAAAATAAAACGAAATCCTTCAGAAGATTCAACAAATGATTCGTATCCAAATATTGACTTACGGCGACTAGAAGAGTATGGTTTGAACATGTCACCGGGTAGTTCTGGGGTTAAAAGTGGTATGGTGGAGTTAGGTTTGAGTTACAGCGGATCAGGGAACATGGAAAGATCGGATATTTGTTCCGTGCAAACTACACGACAGCAACAGTTTTTGAGGCAGCAGAGTCAGAATCAACCAAGACAGATGTTTGTTAGGCAACAGGAAAGATATTCGCAACAACGCTCTGATCCACAATCCCAACAACAACATCCGATAACACAGCAACGGTTGCACGAACAACAAATGCAACAACAGCTTCAACAACTACAACATTTACAACATCTACAGTTGCCACGTCATCAGTTTGAGAATATTTCTGCCGCTCACCAGCAGGCGAGAAAACCTGACAGTCCAGCCGTTAACTCTTCAGAGAGATCTGCAGTGGATTTGTCTGCCATTAGCACCACTCAATACAACAGAACCGGAGATTCTAACTGGACTTCCAGTGATTCTCAGATATCAACGTCCCATAGCCCAACTAGTCCTGGTCGTATAAATGGAAGATTGCCTCCTCTGGAAGAGATTGGATTCGAAATATCAGATCAGATAAGTGATACTGATGAATTGATTGAGAATGAGGATATTCCACCACTGCTGAGAGAACTTCAACAACATGAACCAAACACCAGAGACTTTTGTGTAAAAATGAGAGATGTGGCCGATCAAATGTTATTAGATGATTTCAGAAAGAAACTAGAAGTCAGTAGGACCGACCTAGTGGAAGGACAAACTAGTCTTTCTCATTTGGATGATTCTCAAATTGTTGACGAGATTTTAGCCGCTAGCGGAATAAAGATTGAGATGGAGGGAGAGGAATCTAGTGAACTGTATCGACGTAGGTTAAGCTCAGAAGCTTTGTATAAGCTCGACTTAAGTAAGCCTACTGATACGTTATTAGTCCAACAATTGATCTGCAAACTATTTGACCATGCTTTGTTTATGCTGGTAGAATGGGCCAGAACAGCGCATCTCTTTAAGGAAATAAGGGTAACTATAACTTTTTCAATTAATTGATCTTAAATTTAAAATTATCACTTAATTTGCACCAAATTTTAGTTGCATTTCGCATTTGGTACTTCTGTGTAATGGCCTTTCTAATCTCAAAATAAAATCCATGATTAATTGTGTGGACTAGTCTTTCAGTATATTGTCACAAATGCTAGTTTCCTTTCTTAGTTGCTGTTATTATTATTATTATTATTTCTATACTACACCATGATCAATCGTACCTTTACCTTTTGATAGCGCCTCAATTAAGGTAGATGTAACTAATTTAGTCATAATAAGCAGAATTTTTTATTTTCTCATATTACTTTGTGATGTATTTATTATGTATGTATTGTGTAACAATCTGCGATTTTCAGAATGGCTAAATAATAAATAATATTAGGTTGTACATATAGAAGCGATAATATATAATAACTTGCTTAATATATTCGCCACTTTTATATTAATTTAATGTAGTCAAGTTTGTGTTAGAAATATGAAAATTTAGTAAGATACATTATTATCATGGCCAGACCGAAAAATGCACGTATTTCGTAAGAGTCGATTTACGCAGCTATTGCGGAAGGCAACAGGAAACCACCTCAGAGACCGGATCTTCTCAAGCTTGAGGCAACATTATAAGTGTGGTAAAGGCATTGTCTTTTGATGCATGGGATCAACTTGTTGGTCGAACGAGTGCTAGTAAATTAATTGTTGATCGTGATAGCAGGCTGTGAATTTGAATGTATTCCTTGGACTTATCATTTAGCTGTACACGGAGGAGAGGGATACCTTAGGGGATACCTTATTAACATTTTTCTTTAAATATTTTTTTCGTAATATACAAAATTAACTGCACTTGCATAGACCTGCGACATCTTTATTCTCAAATATTTTAGAAAATGATATACAAATATTTTTTGGAGTAATATCGTTTAGAGGTGATGCCTAGTGGTGTCTGTCTTCTAGGCTGTATAAAAATAGCTGCTGTCCGGAAATACGGGGGCGAGCTGCTGTCTGCTTTAAGATTGAACTTTTTAAATTCAATGCTATTATGTCAGATTTAATAATGTTAATTTTAATTGAGCAGTTTCAAGTAGATGTATTGTTGAAAAAAGTTAAGTTGTAATAAAGTTAGAAAAATGAGTTTTTAATCTCTGTCTCGCTTTTTATTTTTATTACGTCAACTCAATTTAATTGCAAATTTAATTATTACTGGATGGAAAATGCACGTGATGGCAAGTGCATATTCCATCCAATCCCCATAGCGGCTCTCCTGAACCCTGGGAGGGTAAATCGGTCACAATTATCAAAGCCCTAGGTATGGATCAGCTCCGCGCCTAGGTTCAGTTATGAATATGGCATATCACATGTTTAGTATAATATCAAATGTAAAGCGGTTTGTATTCGCCTCTGAGATACTTTGCCGCCTCTGAGATACTTTGTTTTCCTTTGAGATACTTTGTTCGCCTCTGAGATACTTTGTTCGCCTCTGAGATACTTTGTTTTCCTTTGAGATACTTTGTTCGCCTCTGAGATACTTTGCCGCCTCTGCGATACTTTGTATATTGAGGCGCTATAAAATACCCATTTTTTGTATTCATCAAGCACCCTATTTTGAATTCGATCCCACGCAGTTACAATTATGAATAATCTTCATAAGAAAATGGTTTAACCCTTGAACCAAGAAAAATAAAGCTTATAGTAGGCAGTGGTAGTAATTATACTCTTGTTTATAAATAATTTCAAGTGAGAAACTGAAAAAGTAATTTCTATTCGACGAAATACTATTGACTGGTCTAATGTGTCGATATCTATAGTGGACTTTAAACAACATCAAAAATTATTCTAAACTTTCTAAAGTGTTTTTGCTGCTGTACTAAGCAAATACACGGTCACAGTGCCATCAAATCAAATAACGGTTAAACGTCCGGTTTATCATCTGACGACGATATCAGGGACGTCGCCATGAAACTAAGAGTGAAATTTTAGCGTTTGTTTGAAACAAACCATGGATTTTAAAATTTAATATGATCTTTTGTGCTGTAATGATCAAAATAAGCTTACAGTGTAAACATGGTATACTTCATTAATCGTATTCCAGTGCATCAGAAGTGCTCAAGTGTTATTTCCTAATAGTAAAAATTATTTAATTTAATGGAGGCTATTGCTGAATTATGAGAGCAATATTATTATTTTACTTTCTGTTATATAGTTTTATATGGATAATTTTTTTATTGAGTGTCCAAATAACAATAATAACCCTGTGTTCGCCGTGTGTATGTGTGATGTGTAAATTATATATCAAGACTAATTAATTATTGGTTGCGATTTGGTTGTGATTAATTTGATGGTTGGTTGTGATTTATTGGTTGTGGTTATTGACTAATTTTTGAATCGTAAAATTGTTTCTTCTGAAGCATGAAGCATAATTGCATGTACAGTATTGTACATTGTACATCGAAGACTGATAGACAATACATACAATCACGATTTAACGTCCGTGTTTTCAATCGAACGCGATGTCCTTTGCGTGAAAGATTTTATCGATGTTACCTTTGTTATCTCTGTCGTATTATGAAAAGGACGTTAAACTGTTAATGTATTATAATTTAAGATATTGAGATCACCTACTAATGGTAGAATTATAATGGTAGAATAATGGTAGAATAAAAGTCGAATGGTAGAAATAAATCTAAGTGTGTTTGGCCTCTTAGAACATTTTTATGTAACGTGACGGTGCCAGATCTTTTGTCGTAACAATGTCGGCTACTGGTGTATGTCTGTAATATTAAGCTATAGAAATGAATATGTCGGTATTGTTGCAGAGTTAGGCCAAAGGCTTGGATACGCATGACTGTTTTTCATGCATGCTAATGTGTTTTATTCTGATTTCAGGTAGAGTGTCAGATGCTTCTACTACAGAACTGCTGGAGCGAGTTACTGATGTTTAACCTGATCTTCCTGCAGACATTGCATAACAGTCCTGATGAACTTTTACTGGTCAGTAGATTCAAAGCAAATATTAGAAATTGTCATACCAATGCGAATTTTAACTTAAGCTGATAAATTGCATATATCAATGTCTTCACTGTATAGTTGATTCATGAACACATACATAAATGTCATATACGTTTACAAATTCAAAATTACTTTTGCTAACATTTAAAGTGTAAATATATTTTCTGAGATTGGTCTCTTATCCTTCCTAAGTGAATGCATTAGTCAGCTTTTACGAAACACGAGCAGCTTTCTGTTGATTTATTTTTAGTTTATAGCAGAGCCAACACGGCCGTACATTTTTTAGATGTTTGTTTGTCATTGCTATGCCAAATATCATCATGAAGAAGTGTAGTATTTTTATGCAAGTAGTTATTAATTGTTCATATCCTTGTGCAATGTGCATTCATGAAAGTAATGTAAACTTTATTCTGACAGTAATAGGTTCGAAAATATTAATTGTAAATGAATTATTGCGAGAATTTTTATAAGTGCATTAGAAATGCTCATATAATTTATGAGATTGTGATTGTGAGACGATATGTCATTTATTTCCGCTGAAACAAATTTGCTTTATTGTTTTTTTATTCTTTCCTTTCCTGATTTCGTTGCATTGTTCTGATAATTCATTAACTAGTGATCAATAAATAGTGAGCCTAACTTTTATAGCTGGTATAGACTGCATAAACCTGCACACGCGTTGGGTGACTTGGGAAACTTTTGAATCTACCAATCGACAACGGCATGTGTTACTTAAGAGCCGACCATGTCAGATACCGCCGTGACGCGTAGAACAGCCTGCGCCGTTGCTTCGGGCCGTACAGTGGCGGATCAAAGATTTTTGATGGGGGCAAGCATATGCATTCTATCAAGGGGGTGGGAGGAAAAATCGATGGAAAGATAACTCGAGGAGGGCTAGATGGACAAAATAAGCGAATTTAATGCGCAATTGATTTCAAAAATTTCCATCGAGGGGCCCCAAAATCCGTACTTGCCCCGTATCACCGAACCCGATAGACGAGCTTACACGATAGTGTGTACATTGAACATTGTAAATGCGTATGTATCTGTAGGTCACGGGACACATGGTGGCCATGGATAACATGGATGCCCTAGGATTAGTTAACGTGAAGGAGAGAATGAGAGAACTGATGAAGAAAGTGAGAGACCTGCAACTGAACCAGAGTGAATACGTCTGTCTCAAGTTTCTCATTCTCTTAAATCCTGGTTAGTTTTCTTCTTAACTCTTCTGCTAAATGTAAGCCAACTTCAGTAGTTCATCTAGTGCTCTTTATAGTGACAAATTAAAATAGTGATTTATAAGAATTTTTCTATGCTTTTATTCGTGAAATGCTTGATTCTTTCCTGACGGGTTTCACTCATTCAACTATGGACAATAGCAGAACTTCTAGTCGGTAGAATATGTGATTCGGAGGTTGTGGATTCGAGTCTCATCCGAGGCGTACTTTGAACAAATTGTAGTTATGTTGATATCATCATTTTAGCGCTACTGTGGCATTACGCATAGAGCGGCCTTTTATGTATACATTGTACGTCTTATTCATTTAATCAAACAATTAGTCAATTATTATGATGTTTGATTGATTGATTTCAATTATTATGATTATGATGTTTACCTTGGATTTATTGATTTTTCTGTATCTGTATTTCAATTTACTATTCAGTTGGTGCAAATAAACTACACTGTTTTTTATAACTGATAACGTTTTTATATTTATAATGAAACCGTAAATACTGCACCGAACCATGTGAAATTTTGCAGAAATGGAGAGCAACCATTTCTAATACATTCTGAAAAATTTCATTCATATATCTTCACAAACAAAAAAGTTATTGACATATGAACATGACAGGGTTCTAAGAACAGTTTACCTGTATTGAATTATATGACGTCATCTGGTTACAGTTAACTACATTTTATTAAGTAGACCGATTCCTATGAAAATTGCTATCAATTGAACAACCAATTCTATCTAAAGTTACCAAATTTCATATAGATGTCTTTAAAAACAAGAAAGTTATTGATAATTTAGTATGGCGGGATAGATAAATTGTGCAGTTTCATAATTGCATGCAATTTTAAATAAACCTGCATCTTTCAATGCTTGCCTAATCCTATCATATTCAGATATCAATAACTTTTTTTATTTATAGCTATCCAGATGTAATTTGGTGACATTAGATAGAATTGGTGGTTCTATATTAGTGGAAATTTTCACAGAAATCTGTTCACTAATATATACATTACAATTGTAAAAATCTCTTCTGTAGCAGCTAATGATTCAGTCGCTGTATACTTAGAGAGTTCACACAAGAACTTTGTCCAGTACCTAGCG
>JAQFZF010003781.1:0-11080 GCA_034695365.1 Enchytraeus norvegicus
TGAAATCTGAAGATTCTAAATATCACGTAAAATGTAAAATATGGAACTACTTTGAGAGTTTATTTCTCTCGAATTCACAAATGGGCTTAGTACTCCATCACGATAGTTTTCTTTCAAATTCACTGATGTTTGATTATGTTTACCTTAGATTAATTGTTTTCTGTATCTGTATTTATGTTTACCATTTAATTGGTGCAAATAAACTATGTATATATAAAGGAAAGTTACAATCCATTCATAAACTGTGAGGATCTTAATTTGGAGCTTGAGTGATGGCAGTCAAGACTTTTCGAGGGGCACGAAGACTTTTCAATATGGATCACCATCGCCAAAGACATTTCCGCATGCATCACCATCACCAAAGACATGTATCAAAATATCGAACTTGTTTTGCCTCGATTATGCCCGTCTCTGTTGATCAGCAGAAAGAGTTTCAATGCACTCTCTCTCTCTAGTGCACTGCCAAATGGTAGGTCCAAGGTACATATTCTGCTATCACGCTCACTAATGAACACTCCATCGATCAAGTTAATCCCATCAAAAGGCCACTCCTTATAGAATATATATGCTGACTTCCGAGATGGTTTCCCGTTGCCTTCCTCAGTATGAAAATATCTGCGAGAGATCAGATGATTTGAGAGCTCAGGCTGTCCTTAAGGCTGTACTGGTCGAGGCAGCTCCTCACTGACGTCGGCTTTTACGAAACATGTGCAATTTTCAGTTGGCCTATTCTCACGTTTCCCGGATCCAACACGGGTTTGAGTGCACTGAAATCCGTGTTGGAGTTTCAGGAGTTTCAGGAGTCTGGATTCAGGAGTTTGGAGTTTCAGGAGTCTTGTGCACTGAAGAGCCCTAAAACTAAGCTATGTTTGACGACGTGTTCGGAAAGTCTGTCTGCCCTTGCACTCCTGCACATTTATCCGGATATGAAACCTACTGCAAGAGTAGTCATTGAGAAGTATAACAGTAGTGGGCATTGAGAAGTATAACAGTAGTGGGCATTGAAGAATCTCACTTGCGTTTGAACAAATTGAAATATGAAAGTAATAGAAATAGGTTACTGTAGCCTATATATTATTGACTTAGCCGAGTTGGATTCTGTGAACATTAGCTTAGACCAACCGAAAGCTGCACGTGTTTCGTAGAATCCGCCTAAAGACTTAAAAGCAATCACTGGATTAGGAGACCCTCAGAAAGTAAAAATTCTCTCCAAGAAAATTTGACGTACACATTTTACAGCTATATATGCCTTGGGCCAGCCGTTGGGCAGTGCACTGAGAGTTAGAGAGAGATTATTGACTAAATTGACTTTGAAGTTTAGTGAAATATGCGTCCAGATAGTTTGACCTGTGGGCGCCCTTGATTATGCAGGCACTGATTAGGTTAGATCAGGTCAGTGAGGATAAATAAATCCAGTATAAAATCGGTCTCAAGCGCTAGCAGGCCATGGCCCCCACTCGATTTTAAAAATAACATAATTTTACACACTCAAATACCAATTTTGGACTCTCTCCAACTCAACTACAGGTGTAGCCTCGATTTAAACAGCCCATTGACCACCATTCATCTAAAATGCAGTTAAGAAAATCAATCCACCCCCCCCCCTCACAAAAATTCATAGATACGCACTGAGCCTACGCCAATATTCCTGGTTAATATCGTGAACTGCAAAGGCTCTCTAGAATTAAAGAAGTTAATTGCTAAATAGGTCTACCACCTCAACCTAGATATACCCCAAGGGTATCATGTTTGCTGAACAGCTCAATAGCCCGCTAACTAATCATCAGCAAACATTACAACATGTTATAAAATCATAATTCATTCTGTAACATCAGTTTGTTTCAAACATTTACATGCATCATAATAATAACTTATATGCTAGTAACTCTTACGGAGTAGATAAAATTAATGGTAGGAATGTGTTCATTCTGGAGCTTATGCTCGGGTGCACTATCTAATACTGTAGTTACTAGGCTAATAGCAATTACCACCAGTAGACATGTTTATCATGTAATTTTGCTCAGGTGTCTCATGCGGCTCAATGAAGAACGTAGACAAGCAGAAAACAGAGAAAACGTAGAAAATGTAGAAAACGTTGTGACATGTTTAATAGACAATAATTATGTAGCCTATATTATTATCCTCTAATTGTAATTAAAGTAATACAATACAATTCAAAACAGATTACAGAAGGTCATTATAAAATATCGCCTCTATATAATTATAGCCTAGGCATCTCAGACAGGCTTTTGGAACAGCAAAGGGAAAAGTAGTTTATTCTTCCATAGGCCACACACGATGTGGTAAGCTTCGCAGGTTTGGAATTGAGCAATAAATTGGTTTTGTACACAGAAGCCATGGGACAGGCGACTCTACCCTTGCTTTAGCGTCTGCTTTCGTCGGCACTTACCAAACACACGCAGTTGTCGGTTTTTCTATTCTAACGTTTCGCGAACCCGACTGGGTGCGACTGGGTGGACAATCTGATAAGCCAAATGTTGTTTGAGACTCCGCGATGTCGTCGTCAGATGAAGAAACGGATTTTAAATTCGTGTTTATTGATTGTTATTATTCTTTCTTCAGGTAAAATAAAATGGCGACCAACCACAGAATAGTAATTCTCCTGGTGATGATATTCACCCTCATCGACATTACACTTACAAACTTTCAATTCTTCTCTTACCATGCCTTCGGAAACCGAGTTAAACGCCAAACCACGACTGTAAATTGCAATATGGCCGACATCATATTTGTCCTTGATTCTTCTGGGAGTATCGGGCCGGACAACTGGCCCAAAGCCTTGGACTTCGTCAAAAGGGTAGTCGATAATTTTCCGGTGGGGCCAACGGCCACTCAATTCGGATCTGTGACCTATGGAAATGAGGCGGCGATTGATTTTTATTTGAACGATTATACGGACAAGGAGGCGATCAAGAACCGAGTGGGGCAGATTAAATATAGGGACGAGAACACGAATACGTCCGGTGCCTTGTGGGTAAGATTTCATTCTCCCCATTCTATTTTTCATTTTTGTAGATTGACGACGTCTAACTTATTTTTGTCACGGTTTTGATTGATTAATGCTGGAATGTGAAGGCCCTATACGATAATACGTCGGATTCATTCTAGGCAATTCTTATTTAGTAATAGATTATTTATTTATTCTATTTATCTGTAATTTAGAGGATATTATAAAAAAAAATTTAATGTTGGCAAATATTAACTTCTCACGGTAAAATGGAGTTCAATATTTACATTTGTCAGATAATATTTCGTTTGAAGATAGGTATTGATTGATTGATTAATTTAGACCCATCTCCTGATTGATTGATTGATTTATTTAGATCCACCCATTTATTGACTGACTGATTGATAGATCTGAATACCTGATTGTCTAATTAATCATACTAATTTGCAGATGATGAAGGACCTCATGTTCGTGCCGCAGAAGGGGGATCGGCCCACGGCCCCTAACATCTGTATCGTGGTCACTGATGGTGAGTCCACACGTGATGCTGACAAGACCATCCCTTACGCCGAGGAGGCCCGCAGAAGAGGCATTGTTATGATTGTGATTGGTGAGCAATTATTAGCTTACTCTTAACAGCAGGAAGCCGTATGCTTATATTCTACTTGTAGTACAGATTTACAAATATTAAAAATTCAACCAATAGGAGATGAGGATTTGTCGTACGTAAGTGATAACTTCTCAAGATTTGTTTATAAACAGTCGGTGAGCAGCATT
Source organism: Enchytraeus norvegicus (assembly GCA_034695365.1). Classification (NCBI taxonomy): domain Eukaryota; kingdom Metazoa; phylum Annelida; class Clitellata; order Enchytraeida; family Enchytraeidae; genus Enchytraeus; species Enchytraeus norvegicus. The sequence goes on from JAQFZF010003781.1 coordinate 3,746, forward strand.
CAGCAACATCGGAAATTTTTTTGCCACTAGTTGTCTCTATTTTTCACTTTTGTCATATTTCTCGAATTAGGGTCATTGTTGGGGTTGGCTATGGATTGAAATAGTTTTTTTATTTCTGAATTTTTTTCAATTGACTAAACAACTTAAAACCTTTCATAACACTCCATACATTTTATTACATTTTAATATTTGCAAATCTGTACTACGAGTAGTAATGATGCAAGCCGTATAGGAATGTTGTATGATATAAAAGAAGGTGGAAATTATGATGTCATGAAACCAAAAGCTAGCGATAGAGAGTTATGGAGGAATTGGACTCTCAGGATCTGCCACTTGGCAGAGCATTGGATATGCCAAGATAGTTTAATGCACATAGATAGTTTAATAATTTTGTTATTTTTTAAATCTCACTCATCTGTTTTATGTGCCTAGCACTCTTCAATCTTACAATTATTCTATGCTCATGTCCGTTCCTATAATTAGAATTGCTATTAGTAGGCGAACTTTTTTGCAGCACCGACAATATGGAAGGCTTTGCTACTTCATCGTCGTTCTTGTTTCCCTCCTGTACTCTTTCAACACTTGTGACTTACTACGTTTGAGTGGTCCAGTTTTAATTTAATGTTTAATGCTTGATATAGTATACCATGCCAAGACATCTCAATACTTTACGACGATACATATAATATACAGATAATGGTACACAAGTTATGCAATCAAAGGTCACTGGTTAATCATACCTTTACAACAATAGTATTGTTTTTGCTGCTGGAAACGTCCCTGGTATCGTCGTCAGATGATGAAGAGATACGATGAAAGTTCGTTTCCGGTCATTAAACTAACTGTCGTCTAATTTATTGTTGATAATTATTATGCTAATAAAATACAACACCGTAATATTGCAGAATCATTATCATCTTAATGCACAATGCTTAAGACAACCGAACAGAACCGAACTCCTACTCGGCGGTCTGTAATGGACTGCAGGGCGCTTTGTGGAGTAAGCTGTAATAAGCTGAAACCAATCTTTGTGACGGTAGTGCTCGATTGTATTGAGCCGTCTTGAAGAGAAGCCTTTCGGGCTTCTGAACCTTGACGTTAAACACACTCAAACCTACCTAACCGAACAGTTGGTTTTCAATACTTATGGGGTACTTAGGAATATGAACCGAGACCAAGCACTGAGACGACATAAATTTAGCAGTGAATGACAGATAATATAAATATTATTCAATAATAATTAAGATATTGTACAACGAATTGAAATATAAACAAATGTTTAAAATGTATATAAGGTCAATTTCTAGATTAAATAATACATACTAGCTTGAAAATAAATAACAACCTATTTAAATTGTACATGTAGGTGTGGGTTCTGCCGTTAAACAGTCCGAGTTGAACGGCATAGCCAGTGTCATCAACGGTACCACGCAAGTGTTCTCTGTGGCAAACTATGATAGTCTAGGGGCCATACAGGGTCAGATAGCAAAGGCTGCTTGTGACTCCAGAGCAGGTATGTAAGAGCTACTCTCAATCAGTCAATCAATCAATCAATCGATCAATCAGGTCTATCAGGTTGATAACAATGATAGTCTAGGGGCCATACAGGGGCTGCAAAAGCTGCTTGTGACTCCAGAGCAGGTATGGAAGAGCAACAATCAATCAATCAATCAATCAACCAATCAGTTAATCAATCAGGTCTATAAATCACTGCGAGGGTTTAGGAGTTATATTGGTTTATTATTTTTATTTAATATTTCGTCGTCTTACACAAATTTAAACAATACCTAGAAGCAATCATATCAGGTGAAACGATCGAGTAGCCACAGGCATTTCAGCACTTATGCAGTACTTTAAAATACAAATACAAGTTGAAATAATCAGAATTATATATTTTTTTACTTTTTTTAAGCAAAATGTCATTTAGATCTACATGTAACAGTTGCTGTAGTAAAACCCTGCAACATGCCTTGCAGGTGTACTGTCTCACTGTTAATGCACCAGTCAATTAATTGCTCTGATTAATCGTAGCTTTGTTATAACTCTCTGTAACAGACTGCCTGCACGTGGCCGACATCACATTTGTCGTGGATGCCTCTTCAAATATCAAAGAAGCAGATTTCAACCTGACCAAAACCTTCATAAAATCCGTCATGGACCAGCTGAACGTCGCTGATGGAGAATCAAGGATAGGCCTGATGACCTATGCGGACACGGCTAAGATGGTGTTCAACCTCAATGACTTCCAGGGCAGAACAAACATCAAGGGAGCCATAGACAAGGCCACCTACACCAAGGGTTCCTCGAACATGGCTGACGCTCTGAGGGTACTACGTGAAAGGGTTAGTAGGTATTGGTAGTCAGCTAGATAGGGCTGTTTTTCTGTATAATTTTCTTTATCCGCATATATTCACACATAGAATACAATACAATGAGAATTTAACGTCCGATTCCTCAACAGAAGTCGATGTCAGGAACACATGACAAACGCACATGATTGTTTCCTTTCTTAGTTGCTGTTTTTGTGATTTATTATTTTATGTAACACCAGGATTGATCGTAGTTCTGCCTGTTGATATAGCGCCAATTTTGCTAGCGCAGGTACACGATTAAACTACCAGACACCTTGAAGTCATACTTTCTCTATTCTATGACGATCCTGACATCATTCCTGGATGAGGAAACGGACGTTAAATTGCTATTATTATTATTATTATTATTATTTGCTGTTGGCTTAAGACTCATTTGTTTCCTCCTTAGACCATACGTGTAGATTAAAATTCCATCGGTTTACTGGCAATCGGAACCTGCACCGTACTCTGCTCTTGCAAAATTTGTTTTTGCTAGTCTCGTTTGAGTCGACAGGCTGGTCGTTCAAATGGTGTTTGAGACGTCCCTGATGTCATCGTCAGATGATGAAGCGGACGTTAAATTAGCATTGATTATTTGATTGATTTATTGATGATTATTATTATTCGCACAGATCTACACAAGAAGAGAGCCTGATAGAATTGATAAAACCAACATCGCCATTATTATCACAAATCGTGGCTCCAACAGCGTCCGCGACACCATCGAGCAGGCTCGCTTGGCTAGGATAGCCAACATCAACATACTTACCATCGGGATCAGAAGCTGGCTGAACGAGCCGGAGCTGTTAGAGGTGACCAGTGATCCGGACAATGCTAATGCAAAGTTCCTCAGTAATTACGGGCAGCTGAGTTCAATAGTGTCAGACATGCACAGCCTTCTGTGCGATGGAGGTAATCTATAAATCAATCAATCAATCAAGTAATCAATGGGTCAATCAATCACTCAGACAATCATTCTATCACTGGAGCAATTTAATCGAATAGTGTCAGACATGCACAGCCTTCAGTGCGATGGAGGTAATCTATAAATGAATCAATCAATTGTAGACGTCCATAATATCGTCGTCTAATGATGAAGTGGACGTTAAACGAAATTGTATTGTATCGCATTGTTACACTGACGTAGGAGAGCCTCCGTGGTCCAATGGCAGCACTGCGGTCTCTGAATCATGAGGTCGCGGGTTCGAAGCCCAGTGAAGACTACGAGTTGTAAGCCTTGGTAAGCTACTTTACTCTCCATTGATATAATAGCAAGCAGTCGGTGTACACAGATATCTCCAAGACGCGCTCCAACGACTGCACTAGCTAGCCAAATTTGGAAACGAATCCCGGCTATCTCGCCATCTGGCGAGATCAATAGTATACGCTATTATTATTATTGACGTAGGTTTGTTCGCCTGTTACGCCAACCCCTGTGAGAACGGTGGAACCTGTATGGCCTATATCAACCATTTCTACTGCAACTGTCCGGATGGCTTCGCCGGCGCACTCTGCCAATATCGTACGTATCAAGCGATCGTTCTTTTTTTTGGTCGATATTCACGTATGTGAGAACGCGCTACTTTCTTTGCTTAGTTGTTGTTTTTGTGTTTTTGTTTTTTTAATCTCTCCATGATTGATCGTACCTTTGTCTCATCATTATTAACCACCGTGACGCTACAAATCCCGATTGGGACGTCCCTGACATCGCTTTCGGGTGAGGAACCGGACGTTAAATCTTCATTGATTTATTGCCACATTCATGTCACAGTTTGTTCATTCTCACATTCATTATTAATCAATCAATCAATTTATCTCATATTACTGCGGTCTGCGTTCGCGGCTCTTTCAATCTAATCGATCTCGAGTAGCAGGGCCACGATTCAATCCTTTCTTAATGAATCGTACTATATAACCCAAAGGGCTCTATACACCCATACATCATTTTAGCTCAGTGATTGGAAAAGTGGCCGATTTGCATTGATGATTGTTTTCTCTCTCTCTATCTCTCTCTCTCTAGCCCTCTGTCTCTCTCTCTCTGTCTCTCACTCTCGCTCTCTCTCTCTCTCTTTTCGTAAGCGGGAAAATATCTGGATAACAATTATGTCAAATATATGATCTGTAGGCTCCCGCCAGCCGGCCGATTTAACCTTAATATTAAACGGTTCTGCCTCGGCGGGTCCTGACAACTTTTGACTATCAATCAATCAATCAATCAACCAACCAATCAATTAATGATCTCTCGCTGCATACCCGGGATCAGCGAGAGACCTGTTTTCTTTGGCAGAGGCTCTCAATAGCTCGGCAAAGGTTTAATGCGGTTTGTTTTCGCGGTTCTTCTAATCTAGTCGATCTTGAGTATCCGGGCCACGACTCATTCCGTTCTTAAGAAATCGCTTTTATAAAACCCACCTAGCTGTTTACACCCAGGGTAAAAAAATCAATCAATCAATCAATCAATTAATATATTTTATATACAGGATCCTGTCAGCCGGCCGATGTAACCTTTATGTTGGACGCCTCTTCCGCGCCAGGTCCAGACAACTTCTATCGTTACGCCGTTAACTTCGCCAAAGCCTTCGCCACCACGCTCAACCTTAACCCCTCTCACACCAAGTTCGCCTTCGAGACTTTCAGCAGCTCACCGAAGGTTTCACTTAGTTCATTTTATTGGATTAGTTTTGGCAGAACCGCCGAGTCAATATCGACTCCTTTTGAAGAGCTTGTCCAGTTTCCAAGCGCCTTTTGCACACAGGTGACAATTGCCATTAATCTAACGGCGTGATTCACCAGCCCAACTTTCAATCCATTACGACCGTAAGTCAGACCCGTGATTTAGCTAACCTTTCTTTTTTAGCTTACGCGTTTTAGCTAAGCAATTAATTCCTTTCGAGTAATCGACCACGAAGAGATAGAGAGCTTAATTGGGCCTCCGAGATTTTGCTCTCTGATTGATTTTACTGGGAATCCAAGCACGGGCCATCTTAGAATTTTTTACACAAACTAGCTAACTCACTAACTAATGGATCACGGAAACTTACGCATTTAATTTAATTTAATTTAAATTTATTGTATTGTATGATATTGTATTGTATAGTATTGCTATGTATTGTATAGGTGGAGATGTACCTGGGCACGTACAGCAGTCGCCCAGAGACTGTGGCAGCCATCAGCCCTCTCTACGAAGCTGGCAGTCGTAACACGGCTGACGCTATCACAACCCTAACCAATGACATAATGACGAGCAGTAAGGGGGCCAGGGTAGGGGACAGCAGGGTGAGAAGGTTCGGGGTCATGCTCGCCTACGGGCGATCCACCGATGTGGAGAGAACGAGACTAATGGCAGCCAAGGCCCACGAGTCTGAGATTACAATGCTGGTGGTAGCAGTAAATACTAGGGTAAGATTTTCTTTATTAATTGTTTTATTAATTTATTTTAGTATGGTTATGTTTGAGCAGTGTTGGGTCTTGCAACTTGAGAACAGATCGAAAGCTGCAAGTATTAGAAGTCGACTAACGCGTCAGTGAGGAAGGATAAGGAGACCCACCTCGGAAAATAGTAATGGACGAAGATAGACCTAAGTAAATATTCTAGAAGTAAATGGAATAGCAAAGATAATAGAAATTATCACTCAGAAAATATTTCATAAAAGTTATACAGTTTGGACCTGCCGATGGGCATTGATTTGAAAGAAAAAGTGAGAGTGAGAGAGAGGAAAGAGAGGAGAGAGAGTGCGAGGAGAGAGAGAGAGAGAGAGAGAGCGACAGACATTCATCTTCAGGCAGAGAGAGAGAGAGAGAGAGCGAGAGCGAGAGATTTGCCAATTCATAGACCGAAACCGAGATCCTAAACGGTGCAAGTCCATTAGATAATCTTTATGAGATTTATTCTTACTCCACAGGCAGACGAGACACTGCAAGAACTGAGAGGTATAGCGAGTGACCCTAACAACGCCAACCTGATAGTGTTGAACTCCTACAACGAGCTCTCGCAACCGCTGCTCATAGAGAAACTTACTACTGCTGTCTGTAATGGTAGGTTCCATTTATTATTTTTCTATCGCATTTCTGTCTAAATCTAGTATCCTTTTCTGCGTGTAATACATTTTCAACTAGGCCTATATTCAGCGCGGCTTTCTGTAAGGGGGCATGGTAAATCGTGCTAAACCATAGCCCGCCTCAAGTTGAAAATTATTACAAATTGACTCATTCAAATATCAATATTTGACCTTTTGCTTGTAAAAGTTTTATTTTGTGGAATATGTTGATATCTTGTGCGGTGTCATTACCGCTATAATCTATATTATAGAGAAATGCATACTGACATGATGCTGTACGATTGTACCTTTCATTGCACCGATTTTACGTGCCACCGATGTTATAGGATGATATAAACATTAAATTGGCGAAGACTAATTGATTGATTGATGATGTGATATGCAGCTGTTAACGAATGTCAGAGCAGTCCATGCCAGAATGGTGGTACATGTACCGATGGTATCAATGGCTACACCTGCCGTTGTCCACCTGATCGTATTGGAGTCAACTGTGAGAGAAGTAGGTCAACATATGTTGATCATGTTCCAATTTCATAATTCATAGTAGCCTATTAAGAGGGTGTAGAGATTGAAAGAATATTGAAAGAATGTAAGTGTGGTAAATAATTTAACATAAAAACCACACTTACATTATTTCAACATTCCTTCAATATTCTTTCTAAACATGAATGTCTCTCGCCCTCTCTCATCACATTATTTGATAGCAGCAAAGTCAGCCTAAAGTTTATGACAGGCAGATGAAATTAAATTTAATGTAATTAACAAGAAATCTGATAAATTTTGGTTTTATTAATGACTGTCGATTTGTTATTTTGTAGCCTGCTCTGTATTTGTCCATACTATATTGCAGGTGGCGGTAGTCTAGTGGTTAGCGTGGTGCGCTCAGGCGTGAGATGAATGAAGAGTCGTGGGTTCAAACCCAGCTC
>JAQFZF010003782.1:0-11078 GCA_034695365.1 Enchytraeus norvegicus
TTTGGTTATAGACATTACAGTAATTTGACGTGTGTGCTATTAGAAACTGGATCACCCAGCTTTGATACTGTTATTCTTAATTGTAAGTTGAAATTTCGTAATTGTAGGCTTGATAGCAATAATTCATTAGTTGAGAGTTCTTGCGTTTAATGTTTCAGGATATTTATTTCACTTTTCGTTTGTTAGTTTGTTCAGTTCTAATTAGTGTTATAGTTTTTGTCATTTGAAAAATTGTTGCAATTGTATTGCTGGTGTGGGCTGTCGTGCCTGAGATGAACCCAAAAAAAAAAAAAAATTAGACACCAAAAGGGGTTAGATAATCCTGTGAGATTCACTGTTCATAAAATATACGAGCATACCATAAATATTATAACGTTTTCAAACCGCAAATCTTGGTGAGAAAACAATAATTTACACCACCGCTTTTGGACATAGATTTATCGGTTTATATAGGTGTGCATATGTCACAATAAATTACATGACAATCTCTCATCCTAGTAGTCATCACATGGGTGAACTAAGGTCAGAACCGTCAGGTGAGCTCGGGAGTCCACGATGCATCAATTTCCTAAATTGTCTGTGAATGTTGACAAACTATGCATCATCGGAGAATCCCTTGTCAACGATGTTGTCATTTCCCTGATCAGTGTTTGGCACACTCTAATTTAACTCATTTTTCATATTTAACCAATTCTCTATTGAAGCCGCTATCTAGGAGTGAGAAGTTCTTCCTTAGCAGACGCCGAGTAGCTGTCTAATTGCAGTTATATTGATGTTATTGTATACTAAAGTAAATGTCATTTACGGACAGTGCTTCAATCAATACGAATTTAACAGCCATTTCATCATCTAACGACGATATCAGGGACAAATGTCTGGTATAAAAAATGATTGAATTAATTTAGAGAATCAGAAACCTCCGGCATCCATTATCCACGAAGGCCCCCTTAGTATGTTTACTTGTAAATTGAGGGGTCGCCTACGAGGAATCGAAATTTCTGAGATTTATTTCTTATGGTTACTTGATGCAATTGTCGTCCTCGACCCCCAGTAACTTTGTTTATGTCCAATCCATATCCAGATTTCAATATGTTGAACTCTGCATAAAGGTATCTATCTATCCAGTAATCTGCCACATGGCAGGTTCAAGGTAAAAATTCATTCACACAATCAACTATCTCGCTCTTGAATGAGCACACCATCCACCAATCCAGTAAGTCCGTCTCATCATAAAGGCTTGCTTTTTCCACTCCTAAAATTTTTGCCTTTGTTCAAGGAAAATATAGGTTTCTGAAGTGGTTTTCCATGCCTCCCCCAGTATCTGTGTTAGTCGGCTCTTACGAAACACGTGCAGTTATCGGTTGGAATATTAAACGTATCACATTTTTTATAATAAAGTGGAGTATAATTTCAGTTGTAATGAACTGACTCATGTTGATAGTAATTTAAAGAGAAGTAAAATATTCTGTCGTTAAATAAATGAAATTGAGAGACTGTTGTGGACATCCCTTTGTACAAGTGTTGAGAAAAATTTAATGTGATACAATTGTTATGTGTAAATTACAATAAAAGAAATGATAAAACAGACCTACATGCGTATGACACCTAATTACTAGAGCAATGGAATTGTTTGCAGAACAATATTTCTTAAAGGCAGATTACTCTAAATTTCTCTTTAGCCGATAAATATCGTCATGTTCTGGCCTGATGATAGGTCCCAGGCGGATATTTCTTAAATATATACTTTCTCGGTCCATAATAATGAGCACTCCCTCCAGCAACTAAATAAGTTGATCTTATTACTTCCTCTTATTTACTTTATTTCCATTATATTTCTTGATATTTATTAATTATATCTATTATTTAACTTTTAAAATTTATTTTTTATTTTTAATCAAAATAGTAGGTCCTAACAAAAGTGATCGGTTGTCGGAAGCTAAAAAAGTTTTGCAAAAATAATTTTTTTGTATTGGAACAGCGAAGATCAGTGTCATATAGGCGGCTCAGTGTTATGTAGGCAGAATGTACCCATTCTCATTCCGGTTTCTGATATCATTATAGCTGGGCGGATTACACTTTAGAGTAAATATCAATTTAGGTTCTCATCTCAACAATAAACGAGCACGTCAAAAGGCTCGGATATAAGAGGTAGGAGGTCATGCCTCCGACCTGAGAGGAGGGACCGTATTTAAAAATTGTGACAATTTTCCCCATGCAAATACAAATTTTGGATCATTGGCCTCCCTCATCAACCTGGATTTAACCTGCCCCCATTGAAAAAAGATATGTAAAGTTTGTTTAGCTCTTCCTCAAACATTCCTAGATCCGACACTGCGCGTCAATAGTCTATAGTACACGCGTTCATGACATACAAGTAACATTATTGAAAAATCGATGCTACCAATTTGAATTTTTTAGACATTAATATACTGATACGGAACTAGTAACGAGAAACGAGAATTTTAAAGCATTCGCCTATTCTCCTTAAAACTACCTAAACAGGGAGAGGGAGAGAGAGGGAGAGAGAGAAAGAGAGAGAGAAAGAGAGAAAGAAAGAAAGATAGAAAGAGAGAGAGAGAGAGAGAATTTTGCTTATTTGAAAGTCTAACAGCAAATTAAAATAAATTGCCTTGGTCAATATAGACTTAACAAATTTATCATTAGCCCATGTTATGTCAAAACGTAATTTAATGTTAGCCTACATTTTGTGATTCGCTACTGTACTGTATTCTGTATAGTACTATATAGAGTAGTATTAGTAGGTAGTATTAGTATTATTAGTAGGCCGGCATTAATCGTTGGATTCGTTGGTGTTTGGTCAACGTGCGAATTTCCATTTAATTAGTCGAGTAGAGGAGTCGATAAATTGATGGGTTCAATGCTCTGAGTGTAACGCTAATCCGTAACATTAAATTTGTCTAATAAATTATAAAATCATCAAATTGAAGTGTTAACAGCCTTATTGAAATCTGATTAAAAATAGCTGATAATAATGAGCATAGAATGATGCAACAATGATGCACATTCTCATGCAAGTAATACGTCATCGTACATGGAGATGTTTTCCGTATTGGTATCGGGGAATTTGAGAATAGATCGATAGCAGACTGCAAGTCTTCGTAAGATGTTCTTCAATTCAAGTATCGTTGCGGGGCTAGTGATGGTTGCTGTTGTTGTTGCTCATCCAGGCGACGGCCGTGGCGCCGACTCCCTCTATCCCGTCATTGTAAGGTTAAGCTCACATGACCGCATTTTGCAATGCAGTCCCGGCCTATTCATAGTGATATCCTGGGGTAGTGATGGTAGTCAATGAAAATACTTTCTCTTGAGATCAATTTCGGTTTTCTGTGCTTTGTGGGGAATGGGCCCCTGCGGCCCCCGCCCCATAAAACTTTGTGGGGAGCGGGCCCCTGCGGCCCCCGCCCTATAAAGCCTCGCCTGTAGTCAGACATTTTACCGTTTTGAACCAGCAGAAGAGCACTCATTGGATCTCGTTATCCACTGCTCTGTCTGATTTATCAAAAAAGGATAAATGTCTGCACACAAGAAGAAATGCTTGTGCAATACATGCAATACAATACATACAATACAATACAAAATGACATTTTATAGCCCCTCTATATACTAAATATATCAGAGGTATATCTTTAAATAAATGAGGAATACAGCAGTCTAGCCTGCCAGTGGCCACAAGGCCTTCGCAAGTCTGGAATTTGATCGACCAATTGGTCTAGTACACAGAAGCCATGGCCCAGATTACATAGGCGTTTATGTGCTTATACATATAAGCTTACGCAATATAGCACACTGTCGACCCAATTATGTGAAATATCATCATACGATGGATATACAGTATCATACAAACACAGGCCTAAGTGCTCAGAATAGCAGCATTACATCACAGCTGAATATCGTTTTATGTCAATGCATTACATTACGGCCTACTCGAGTCATAATTAGCAGGTCCATAAGGTCCTCTGAGCATCAAAGGCGAAGAGGGACAGCATGCCAAGAGCCTTTTATATCCCCATGCATTATGCACCTACGTAGGCCTATGGAATCAGTGCAATAAACTGAAATAGTCAATGCTAAGCTGACTTCTTTAGTTATAGTGGTTTCGAGATATGGAAGTTTTGTTAATGGTGCAATGTTGTAAATGCTGCAATGGTGTTGATGGTGCTGTGTTAAAGTGAAGCTTTGTTAATGGCACATGGCGCTAATGGAGCTAAATTGGAAACTCTGAATAGTTAGTTACCGGTAGTTAGTTTGTTATTTTCTTTCAAAACCATAATATTGCAATCATATACATATTTTCAGTGAATAGAGAACAAACATTTACGATTTACGAATAGAAAATGATAAATAACACAAAATAATAAGTGGTTTTAAGGTTTCCTGAGGGACCTTCGGCCATCGAGCAGGACACCTTATGGTAAAATAAAAATGAAAATAATGTGTCATGAATCTCTATGTTCTGTTTTTTTTTAGACTAAACCATCTGTCAGCAACAGTAAATATATTATCTTTTATTCAGGGCAAAACTTTGCAAAACTTACGTTCAATACGGATTGGTGACAATTTATCGGGTGACAGTTTGTCGGGCGACTATTTGTCGGGTCATTTTATGTTATAAAAAATATTTAAAAAACGAAATAATTCAAAATAAGTCGTTCGTGGTCATTCATAAACGAATGTTGCATCGGCTTGTAATTATTATTGCGAGTCATTTTTATTTATTTTATATATAAATACATTAATATCGAAATTATAAATAGTTTTATAACTTGATAACACATTACACACAATCAATCTATCTATAAAGTCTTCTGCAAATGGTAGGTCTAAGGCAAAAATATTATATAAATTATACATTATTAATAATAGAAAACAATTTGATTATTCAGCTTATATTTGAGAAGTTCTAGTTAATTTGATCCGACAAATTGCCGCCCGACAAAATGTCGCCCGACAAATTGTCGCGATACCGTTCAGCACGACCTTTATTAACTCACACGTCACTTTGTTTTCGAATTATAATTATTATAGGAAATAATTATCATGCCAAACTCTCGTAATCACGATATCTGTAATAAAGAAAGGTAGACATGCGTTTCATTGAGACGGAATTTTTAAATATATTTTGAAGATAGTAGCTTAAAGGTTGCTCTTTCTTACAATTGCTTTTTCAGCTGTAGTCTAGTATACAATAAGGCCAATCTGCCACTTTCACGATATCTTTATTTAAAACATAGACAAAAAAGTAATAAAAGATTTGGAGATTTAGACTAATTTTAAAGCTTTTTGAAGATTTTAAAGATTGTATAGCTAGTCTCGTAGTTTTTGTAAGTCAATATGTCTATTGTGTCTCTTTGAGACATCTTCGGATTAAATTAGTTGAAATTGATGCAATCACGCAAAATTGTCATAATCACGATATCAGTATATAGAGGTCTAATAATTATAGTTACAACTTTCTTTATTTTATAAGAATTGAACATAACATTTTAGAATATATTTTTAAGATTGCTCCACATCGACAATGATTTGCCTCAGGCGGTACACGATAAGACAATTCATATTTCTACGACGATAATATAAGGAAGGAGCCTGTATCATTGATAGAGCTCGAGTGACCATTACCCTTCATGACTAAAGCTTATAGTACAAGCAAAATATAGCTTTGAGTGTATCTAAACAACAAGTTTTCATGAACTAGTTGACTCTTTAACCGTGTTGGATCCTGGAAACTTAAGAATAGACCAACTGAATACTGCACATGTTTCGTAAAAGCCGACTAACGCAGATATTTGTATACTGAGGGAGGCAACGGGAAGCCACCTAGGAAGTCAGAATACATATTCCCAAGAAAAAAGGTTACATTTTGGGTGTGGTAAAGGCATGACCTTTTTGATTAGATCAACCTAATGATCGATGGAGTGCTCATTAGTGAACGTGATAGCAGACTGTGTTTCAGAAAATGTACCTTGGACCTGCCATTTGGCAGTGCACTAGAGATAGAGAGATAGTTGACTCATATAACTACTTTTTACCACTTCTTAAAAATTATATTTTTTGTTATAATAGTTTCTACTTACATATACATGTAGATATGTATGTAAATATACATATTGTAGGCCCTACATGTATTGTAGGCCCTGCATGTATTATTTGGAATAGGATAACTGAAAATTGCTTTGTATGGCAATGGTACGATTAACCAGTGGGGAAGGCAACCAACAAAAAATACCAAAAACAGAAACTAAGAAAGGAAACCCTGTAAATACGTGCGGTTGACATGTGTAGAATAAAATAATATTTAAAAAATAATAATAATTCGCTGATTAGAGTGTATAAATTAAGAAGAGGGAATTAGCTATTCCGTTAAACGTAGATTAATTAGATGTTAGACTATACTATGCTGAAATTGAAGTTGATCCATGCGGTAAAAAATATCATATCCTCGGATATGACAGAACATCTTAAATTCATTATTCGACCATCACGTGATTAAAGTGATAATGTCTCAACTCGGCAGATGTGTTTCACTGGTGAGCATCGCCTTACAAATAAACTTCTGTTTTGTTGCGTGCAAGCTTAGGCCATAAGCCATTTCTACGTATATATGTCATACAAAGAACGTCATTAAATATCACCTCGTGTAACCCGCTATCGTGCAAGGTTCGAGTTTAAGGAATAGCCTACACTCACTAAAGCAACAAAACATCTTATAGAAAGACTGAAACTATATCTGCTTCTAATTTTCGTTATAATTTTCGTTATTATGTATTTGGTATGTGATTATTGTGCACTTCTAGCTTGTAACATTGCGCGCTTGTCATGAAGATGGGGGCTGGGGCTTCGGCCTTGATGACGTCATTGAAAGTTATTATTAATAATAAAACACTTTTTATAAATCAGTCAGCACATCGGATTAGTGTCCGACTCGGGTTCCATTGGTTCACGGTTCGAATTCCAGAGCTCATCCGTCACTGACGTAGATGTTAGGTCGTGAAACTGACGTTTAATTCGGCTTTAGCCTTTTAACTTTTTAATAAGAAAGAAGCAAATATTATTTGTTTATTTTTATTACTTTATATGTATTGCTAGATGCGCCCCACTGTGATGCGATATTTGACTCGGTTGTCTGCTGGCCCCGCACTCGCCCCTCTTCTGTTGCCTCTGTGCCCTGTCCTAAAGAAGTGGGCAACACCATTCTCCTGCCAGGTATCAGTCAATCAACCAGTCAATCAATGAGCCAATCAATTAATCAATCATGCTAGTAATTAATCGGTAAATGAGTCAATCAATTAATCATTAAATAATTCATTCATTCAATAAATCAGTCGACCAACCGACCAATCAATCAATAACTAATCAGTATTCCACATACATTTGATTCATTAATTTATAATCAGGCCAGTGATAAAGCATTGATGAAATATCCACCATGAAGCAGATATTATTATTTTTAATATGTGTCAACGACTAGACTACTAATTAGACTACGTTAACTTTAAATGATGTTAGTAGGTATTAGACAATCAATCATTAAGCGATTTGTTGCTTTTCATAATTTCCGGCTGACATCAGGGGCTATAGTATTTGAAATTTTCATGTCATTATAAAATGAAATATATTGTCTATATCTTGCATTGCAGCTGTGTAATCGGTGCCTATTCGAATAATCGTTTTATTGGGTTTACTAAGTATCGCCGCATTGTTGTAAAGGTGTGATTAATAATCT
Organism: Enchytraeus norvegicus; assembly: GCA_034695365.1. NCBI lineage: Eukaryota > Metazoa > Annelida > Clitellata > Enchytraeida > Enchytraeidae > Enchytraeus > Enchytraeus norvegicus. The sequence goes on from JAQFZF010003782.1 coordinate 7,745, forward strand.
AAATCAAATAACGGGTTAACGTCCTGTTCATCATCTGACGACGATATCTTTGACGTTATCATTGTGACATTTGATTGTATTACATTGCATACGTTGTATATCCGCCATTGTAAAGCAGTCTTGAAGATCAGTTCCGGTCATGACACTGCTATATAACTAGTCGTTGATAGTAGTAAAATAGCAAAAATTTATATATTATATCCAGACATGCGACAATATCTACATTATCACGATGAACTGTTTACTGCTTTCCAGGGGAGTCTTAGCCGGTACCCCATGAATCCTAGTTAAGGATGAGCATCGGACTTGCAAACTCTATTTAAAACACTCAAGTCAGTTTCATTCCCGCCATATATTCTCTTTAAGGATATCACAGGAGGCCATGGATGCTATACCCACTGGATGCGCATCGCTATTGTAACAATTGAAGCCAGATGTCCTTGTTCTTCAATTTAGGCACTTGTCAAAATTTGAATCCTCGATCGAATGATTCTAATGCATATAAGCATGAACTTGTAGAAAATGAAGCAAACGATAAGCAGAGTTTAGCGGTTGTTTCCGTACAATAATGATGCTGACAGACACGAACCCGGCCGGGTCTCGAACCGTGGCCTCCTGCTTTCCAGGCAAGTGTGTTATCGATTATACATCGAATCGGGTAAAAGTAGGCGAAAATGGGTCAAATTTCAAAATTTCGATTAGTTACTCTTATATTAAAACATGTAGAAACACATTATTTCTTTGATTTACAATGTGTCCCTACCAGAGAATAGTAAACAAAGGATTAGAATACTCAACAAGAACGGCTTGTGCTTCCACAGCAGCAAGTCAGCATCCATATTTCGCCGGATGTTGACTTCTGAGCCCTTAGTGACACTGCATAAATTGTCAACATTCTTTCACCGAAAGTGTAATTACAATGGCCGAAAGTAACACGATTTTCGTTTAGTCATAATACCAGTTTGCTTATCTTTTCTATTAATATATCTATGCTCCCAACTGTCAGCATCTCATTGGCTTTACGGCAAAGATACGATTAACCAGTGGGAAGGAAGACTACAAAAAAGACCAAAAACAGCAACTAAGAAAGGAAACCATGTAAGCACGTGCGTCTGAATGTGTGGAAATAAAAGAAAATTAAAAATTAAAAAATTAAAAATATGTCATGTCGGACAATGCCCACTCCAGCTAATAAAGAAACCTCTTTGTGGGGATCGTAAGGAAAGAGGCGTCAACCATTAGACTGTTTTCCAGGCATTATCACCGGACCGGATTGTCTTGAATCCATCCGGTAGTCGCCACGGGAATTAAAAGCATTATCCGGGATTTACAGTGTGGAAGTATCTAACACTTTCCAGAAACAACGGGAGGCAAAAATCATCATTGTACTGCCGAGTTGAATTCATTTAGTACCCGCCTGCCGTCAATCCGAATTTAAATGTAAAGTTTTTAAACTGAAATTAAACAGAAATTTAATCTAAAGACTAAAACGAATCGTCAACATCAAATATAATTATTTGTTTCGATATGAATGGATGCTGGCTGAGTGGTTCTACAATTATCTGCAATTAATAATATAGATATTAAAATATTTTAATGGGCTAATAATAATAATAATACTTCTTAAGATACAGCATTAGGTTTTCGACCTACAATTGAGAAAAAGAGTCATACCAGAGAGAACGAGAGAGAGAAAGAGAGAGAAAGAGAGAGAGAGAGAGACAGAGAGAGACAGAGCGGAAGAAAGAAACAAACAGACAGACAGACAGACAGATAAACAGACAGACAGACATAGAGAGAGAGACAGAAAGAGGGAACCAGAAAAATAACAATAGAAAAATCTGGAGATAGAGACGGAGAGATGGACATAGATAGAGAGGCAAGAAAGACATTACTTATTTTCTTCTCGGTTTATTACCCTTCGTCTTATTCTTTAACTATTATAACTAAATGTTGTTGTTGTTTCTATTCTTTGTTTTATACCAGTTATATATTTTTACAGGGCTGTGTACCTATTGACATTATTATCTTATGTCTAATTGTTTTCCATTTAATTATTACAGGGAATGTAACGCGTTTTTGTGATGGCAACGGGACATGGCAGGAGAGATCGGACTATACTCAATGCATTCCTACCCACAACGATCCCAGAATATTGGTTTGTTCTAAATTATACTGCATGTATTGTATAGCAGCTATCATACAATGATATAAACTTATCTAATAATTATGGTATTTTATAATAAAGTTCCTACTAGTTTCTACATTCCTGACATCCTTCGGGTGAGGAACCGGACGTTAAATCCTCATTGATAGTTTATACCAAGACTCTATATGCAAATATTGTCAATTACATTAGATAGTGATTAAATATATTATCCTCCCATTTTTATTGCAATTACTTTTGAAAACTACTTTTAAATAATGATTTTCCATTTTGGTAATATTAATTATTTAAATATAGGCCTCTTGAGGGATTATATTGTAAACTTTGTTACCTTCACTTGTTTGTTTGTTTGTTTGTTTCATCGATTACTTGTTTTTCAGGAGAAATAAATTAACCCACTCTAATGATAAATCCGATCGATTTTAATATTTATAAAAAATATCCCTGGCTCTGACGCCAACAAATTCAATACACTTGTACAGTATGTGCTTCAAATGACTAATTACAAAAACCTCGTCCTATGTGATTTATATCAGTCGAAAACAATGCAAGATTGTACCCATTGAATCGTTGCTTGTACTAAAAAAAAATTCCGGCAGCCGCCATCTGCTCACAAAGAATTTAATTTATAAGGATTCTCTCTCGCTCTTTCTCTCTCTATCTCTTTTCTATCTATCTCTCTCTCCCTCACTCTTTCTCTCTCTCTTTCTCTCTCTCTTTCTCTCTTCCCTACCTTCTTCCCTCTCTCTCTCTATTCCTCCCTCTCTCTCTTCTCTTCCTAGATACCGTGTCCAATCCAGGTCTAATCAGGGCGCAAGAGATCACGGTCTTCCACAGAAATCTATCTCTATTTTGTTTTGTAACAATGTTGTATTCTTTTTGCCACACCCGGACAACGGATTTCTTGTGCAATTACACAAGCTTTCCGTATTAGTTAGTCGTGGCCTGCCTCGGCTTGTTTTCATTGAATTCTGCTATTTAAGGGCTTCATCTATGCAAAACGAATACAGAGTGAATAGAGCGAATACTAATAATCGAGAATGAATTTTAGATTTTAGCGGAATAGTCTTAGTAATAATAATAATAATAATTCCTGAACGACATTATATGGCGAGCCATGAATCGAGCCAATATTCCCGCAGTTAAAGAGCCACAGGGATTGGTGAG
>JAQFZF010003783.1:0-11075 GCA_034695365.1 Enchytraeus norvegicus
GTTATCCAAAGATTTTTGACTATGGGCCACTGTTTCAGATTGAGATCCTGGCATGCACAAGTTCGACCAAATAGCTTTAATTCTGATGACCTCCTGATCGACATATAGAGGAATAGAAGTCAGAATGAATTCCTGAAGAACGCTTGTCCCCGCAGCATTATTATTATTATTACTAAGATATTTGGCGGACCTATAGCGAACCTACATTGTGTTTACTTAGGAAGAGCTATATTTTGATAGCCCCCGACTCGTAATATATTATATATATTATACTCTCTCTCTCTCTCTCTCTCTCGCTCTTTCTCTCTCGCGCTCTCTCTCTCTCGCTCTCTCTCTCTGGTGCACTGCCAAATGGCAGGTCCAATGTGCACATTCTGAAACACAGTCTGCTATCACGCTCACTAATGAGCACTCCATCGATCATCAAGATGATCCCATCAAACAGGTCATGCCTTTACCACACCTAAAATGTAACTTTTCTTGGGTATATATATCTGACCCTAACAAATTGACCTAACTTAGTTTAGGGCCCTATAACTCACCGGCACTCTATGGCGTGGGGTTAGAGGGAGGGGCTTGTAATATATAAATCTTTATTCACCTAAAGGCAATGTAACAAGCAGAGAACAAACAAATCAGTGAGGCAAGTGCAAATACACAACATAGTGCAAGGTATCAATGTTCATATAGAGGCTATTAACAGTTCCGTGCAAAGGTAAACGTGCATAAAGTATAAATTTAATAAATAGAATCAGAATATTCGGATAGGCCTAGGTCTATCTTGAGCTCAAGTTTATGTCTAAGATTAAGTTGTTTAGATTTACATTATCAATATTATCGTTAACCTCACCAAGCTCTTCACTCTACAGGACTTCCGAGCCCACTCGGATATCTGAGAAGATTTGAACTCCTCGACACCTATGCCTATGGAGAAATGCAGAACTTTTTTGACGATACATTCCTCTATGCCGTCAATGTAATAGGCCTTCATGCAGAATGTAATATTATCAGTGCCAGGGACCTTAAAGATTTTGTATAATGCTCTGCTCAGAGTGAACTCTGAACTATTTATTTCACTTTTATTTAAATGTAGAGATTCTAATGACTACATTAGTATCGGCATTGCTATTGTTAGTAGTAGATGTACTATTGCGGATAGAACTTTATTAATATTTACTAACTTTGGCGCATCGTCATAATTATTTAGATTTCAAGTTCTCAATGCTATTATTTATTTATTGCTAAAGCACTTTAGCCAGAATTATTGCGAATGAAGAAAGCCTATAATTAATTAGTCCAAGCAATGTTTAGAAACTGATGTTGTTCCATATTTTACTTTATTGTTATATCTATTTTTCATATTTATAAATATTGTTGCATATACACATTATATAGCCTATAATACAGGGTTCGACAAAAAACCGCTCCCTAAGAAATCTGATACTTTCGACATCCGGTTGGTCCCGGTTGGATGGCCGAGTCGATAGCAAGCTTGCCTGATAAGCAGGATGTCATGGGTTCGATTCCCCGCCGGATCCGTCTCTGACAGTATCCTTGGATACGAAAACAGACCATAAATTTAGCTTCACAGCTTTACATCTGGAATTTGTTTTGTAATATAAATTTATTAAGTCAATCAGAGTCCATTGTCCAATTTAACACCTTATTACCAAATTTCATTGAAATATTTTGAATAGCAGCCGAGTTTAGGGCTACACTTTTTGGCAGATCAACCCTACTTTTCAGATTCGACATGTTGTGTTGTGTTAATATTTTCGCCAACTGGCGTCGGTTTGTAATTTACATTTCTTGTGTCATTTAGGTTCCAATTTAACGGGGGGGGCGGTTTTTCTGGCGCACGCTATATATTGCATCATATAAGTTGCTTTGCTTAGCAAATTAGTTGTTTCAGTAAGGTTTACCTCTTAAAACTACTACTCAGATATTGGCCTATTTCAGAATATATTCAACATCTCTCTGATAGTTAAAGAAGTTATTAGCAACTATAAAAATTAAGTAAGACGATCACCGTACGGTCGTCTGTCGGTATAATTAGTATCAGTATCAGTATCGGCACGTTCTTAACTACACAGTGAAATGTGTGAGAATTTATTGAAGGAAACCAGAGACCACGATGAGTGCCCGGTCTGCTTTTCTATATTTAATAAACCTAAATGTCTACCATGCGGTCACACATTCTGCTTAAATTGTCTCGTGAGCTACGTGGCGTCCGAGACCTCTGACGAGTTAACATGTCATTTGTGCCGCGTCACGTTTACCGTACCCGCAGATGGCATAGAAGCTTTTCCAAATAGTATTTCCATGCAGAATGAAGCCGAGCATAAATCAGATGGATCTGTTGCAGAAAATGACAGAAAAGCAGACTTTGAATGCGTAGATGAAGAGATTAATAAAAAGCTTATGCTTGAACAAATGAAAATGTCAAGTCTACTAACTCCACTGCAGCAGCAGAAAGAGAAAGGTAAGGCAGTACTTGACTCCATAATGGAAGAGGGCCTATTTCATCAGAATCGAGTCATTAAAAGATGTGACGAATTAAGAGATTCAATCAATAAGCACCAAAATGAGCTCCTAACGGAATTAAGTAAGAATGTAGACACCAGAGCTACTAAGGTGAAGAATCGGATGGGTGAGCTTTCCTGCCAGAAAGAACTTTTAGAGAACCATACTCAAAACATCAAAGATGAAATGGAGAAGGATGGCGAACATTCCGGTACTGCTTGCAATTTGGAGGAGCTCTTGAAGAAGGCTCAAGATTTGCTGCGGAAAGGCCAGGAGCTATTGAAGAGTGACGTGGCTGAACAAGATGATAATACACAACTGATATTTCAGCTGAACGACGACTTTGCTATCCTAAAGGAAGACATCGGAGAGTCGCAGTTAATAGGTATGGCTAGGAATAACTATTGCTACTTTCAGTTATCTGCTGGATTGACCACTAACGCTTATGTTTTGATTGATAACTGTCTAAAATGTCACTAGTTATTCAAGTTAACCTTTAATTTATCAATTTCTATGTGTCCGTTCTGGAGAATTTTGAGTTTAGTGGCAACAATTCTTTCTCTCTGCATCGCCAATCAAAGAGTAACTTTTTTTATGCGCGTTGGTCGAATTTTTCAAACATGAAATATGAAATTGATCTGTTGACCTGTAGTTGTTGTTCTTCATTCCGAAAATACCTTGAAAGCTTGCCGTCTCTACTTTCGCAATCTCCCCCAACCAAGGGTGTATCGAGAGGGGAGGGTGTGAGGGAGCGACCTCTTCCCCAAAAAAATTCTTTCGCATGCCTTCCAAAAATATGTTCACTTATTTATTGACGGCTGGGGGGATGACCCCCACAAAAAATGCAACCACCAAGTTTTGTGTTAAATGGGATGGGTTGGTGCGCCCCCGGAGTAAACCCCAAAAACAGAAATCTGTCCGTTTTACTGGCTCTTCCTTCTAGTATAGGCAGGGGCGTCTATCCCTATACCTTCATGGCGCAACCTGCGCCATGAAAAATATTGGGGGGAAGTGGAAAATACATTGTACCTTTCTGAAATTGGGGGGAGTGGAAAAAATCAATTATTCCTTTACTGGTAAAGAACTGAGAATGCAGTTTAGAAATTATATACAGTTCAACTATAGTGACTGTACAGTGGAAGATCTAGAAAATAGGGACTAAATTTAGTTTGAAGTCAAAAAATTTTCTTTGCTCGCTTCGCTCGCAAAATTTACACGCGTTATTCGGACATTGCGCTCCGAGTGAGTGACACTTTTCAGACGGTCGGTTCACTTTTGGTGCTAAAAAAATTATTTGGGGGGGGACCTTGCGCCATAAAGTTACTTGAAATTTGGGGGGGATAGACGCTACTGAGTATGGGCATACTATAACATTACATGGATTTTTTATTATTTTTGCAGACATCACTGGTGGTAGATTGATCTCAGGAGGACTACAGCCAAAGGTGCATTATAAAGGAGATCCTTCGGTAAAATGAAATCATTATTTAATTTGACTTAATTTGCATCTGTATTACAGAACAGAATAGACGTCTAGATGTATATGTTATCCGTGGAAATAAAGTAGTAGTAGTAGCAGTTGTAATTTATTTGCAACTTCATTGTGACATACGCACAATGTTACAAGCTAGATATACACAATCATACAATGCAACAATAATAAATCCTAAATTAGAAGCAGATAGAATTTGAGTCTTTCTAGAATGGAGCTTAAATCAATGGTAGGGGCCTATTCTATAGATCAATATTCAAAAAGCATTCTGTTTATAAATTTGTTTGGCTGTGAGAGCAGTGCACAGAGGAAGCGTTCTGTTGTGGGATCGCTTTCGTAGGTTATAGGATGACACTTTAGTTTCGGGTACTAACTGATGCAAAACGTGTTGTTCATCGGTTAGAATACTTCCAAAGGCAACTGAAAAATTATTATTTATTTTCAAATTATTATTTCAAAGTCTGATTAGCTCTCCAATTACTTATCTATCGCAATTACACACCTAAACGAACTATATATCATGTTGTGAACTATGCAGATTGTAGCAATCTGCGATTTTCAGCCTGATTTAAATAATTGACAGTGCAACTTGAACATATTTACCCCATAGTGTTGTCAAAATAAATAGCACAAAGGTTTCTTAAATAAGACTGAACCTAAGAGAAAGCTCCCCACCCTGCACATTAATTTAAAAACAATAACTATTTATAGCTACCAATCAGAGTACCGCTAGCATCTGAGCCTAGACCAATATGTGGCGCTGACAGAAGAATCTGTGTGATTGACAACCGATTACCGAATCAACCAGCATCTGGATTAGAGTGCTTAAAATTGGGAAGTGAGAAAATTCTAAATATAATAGAGCTCTTATGGACATCGCTTGTGTTGTACACTTAAAAGTTAAAATGTCTATGTTTATCGCTCTAAGCCATTTTCTGGAATGGCCGATCTATATGTATTGTTAGTGAGACTAAGTGAGTCCATAGTCCATTACAATACAATGCAATACAATGTGGATATAACAATGGAGGAGTATAATCAGGACTTGGCCTATATCAGGACTTTTCATTTTCTTATAGAACATGAGAATATGAGAACTATAGAACAGTATAGTGAAAAGCTCGCTTGCCAGTCTTTATTTTATCTCTAGCAAAAAGTCTATTATACATAGTACATATTCTTAGGATCAATATCTTAATAATTATTCTTATTCAAATGTCGTACCCTCTCCAGTTTAACAGGCTGCCAGTGGCGTCTACCAATGTGGGGGGAGGGGGGTGGGAGGTCGATCTCCTTGAAAAAAAACTGGGGGGATTGAAAATCATGGGTTTTTATTTTGGGGGATTCTGGGGGGTTAGGGTGTAAACCCCCCGGAATCTCCCACTGCAACTGGGGGGTTAGACGCAGTTTGCCAATTGCACAACGACTGTCTTGTTTATAAGTTATGAATTACATGAGTTGCATTTTATTTTCAGATTATTCAAGACATCTGTGCAGTATTAGTCAAAAGCATGAAAGATGGGTCATCTCAGCAATCAGCAGAAGTATCTAAAATTGAGGAATGGCAGCAAATATTTCGCCAAGACGTAAAGAATGCGATTGACTTGAATAAACATCCTCGAATGAGGCTAACGATTGATGACGTAGCCTTTATAAATATCAAATTGTCACTCGAAAGTCCAGTTGAAGAGCTCAAGAATATATCTGATAAATTGTCACAGTTAGAAAACCAGTCTCAACAGACTAGTGTTATCTTAAAACAAAAAATTGATGAAACGTCAAAGCTTCAGGAAAGAATGAAAATCTTGACAGATGAAACTGTCCATCTAAAAAAGGATAAAAAAGACATTCAAGAACAATTGGATAATCAGCAGAAGAAAGCAAATGAAATAGCATTAAAGCTTACGGCTGAAGAAAGTAGTAAAAATGATGCACTAAATGAATTAACAACAACACAGAAAAAGTTAACCGTACTCACAGCAAATATTGACGTAGTAGAGAAAAACAATAAAGAACTAACAGCAAAGATTGAAGCAGTAGAGAAAGGCAATAAAGAACTGACAGCAAAGATGGAAGTGGTAGAGATTAACAATAAAGAACTGACTACAAATCTTGAGGTAGTACAGAAAAGTAATAAAGAAGTGACAGCAAATCTAACAATCGAAGCGCAGAAGATGAGAGGTCTGAAACACAAGTTGACGTCTGAACTAGGTAGGCCTATGCACAGCCAATAATTTATTTATTTTCTTACAGCTAATAATGCTACTTCAGGGTAGAGTGAAGCTGCAGTAATATAGCATAATCTTATTTGCTAATGTTAGTTTATTTATTTCCTAATAACGACTTACAGATCGACCGAACCTTTGTTTTGTTTTCGTTCTCGGGGCCTAAGAGCCTCTTTTTCGACCTACTTAATTTTCGGCAGAAAATATTTCATTTTTAGGTTCTTTTTACAATTTTCTCAATGGGGAAAAATTCTTTTTCGCCCCAGAAGCGAAAGAAGAATACGTTTTAGCTAACTAATTTTTATAGATTAATCAAGTGGGGAAATGCTCTTTACATGTTGGCTATATAAATCCAATGTAAGGTGTCGTGTTCACCGTTGTAGTTGCTCACCTGAGGTGCCGGCTGTGGCGCCGATTCCCTACATCAACGTCATTGTAGGTTCAAGCTCACAGGACCCGCACTTTGCAATGCGGCTCCGGCCTATCTCATAAGGGGATGGGCCTTCCTTTAAAATTAGTATTTTTTTTTAAAATTAATTAAAATTAGTAAAATTAGTCATTATTGAATTATAGCACAGTTACTTAATAAACAATGGTTCAATCAATAAAGTCAAAACAATATGGGTCAGTTTCATCATCTTACGACGACAGCAGGGACGTTAGTGGTAAACAACTATTACATTATTAGTCGACGATGACAGGTTTAAAATATTCGTGCCGCTGTTATTAATTAAGAAAATTGTAGTAACCTATGTAAATGTCCTCAGCCGCTGTTACTGAAAAGATACTCTGCAGTCTGCACCAAATAGTATTTTGACCTACCGTTTGTCTAAATATATCTTTGCTTGATTATTGACTATGCCTAACCATTTTTCAGTCTGCTATACAGTATATATGATAAATGTTATAGGCCTAGAGGGGATTTTGCTTACACTCGGCCTAGACACGGGTCCCAGAGTACTGCAGCAAATCTGTCAGATCAGTTTAGACAAACCAGACACAATGAAAGTCATCAATTCTACACCAGTTAAGATAAGAACAGAGTCAGCAGCCTGTGTGGTCAGTAACGTTCTGTATGCTGTGGGTATTGGAGAAGCTTGCAACGAGCTGTGGAAGTGGTCAGCTCGCACAGACGAGTGGACGAGATGTGTGGACCTGCCGTCAGGTAGAGGTAGACACTGCGCTACTTCTGTAGGTGACAAGATCTACGTGCTCGGAGGCTGGATTGATGCTGGCAAGAGAACTCTTGATAGTATTCTCTGTTATGATATCAACTCTAACAAGTGGAGTGAAACAAGCAAACTCCTACACGCTGCTTGGGGCGCTACCTGCGTGAGTTATAAGAATTGCGTCTATGTGTTTGCTGGACTTGATAAAGATAGCAAGTGTATTAATCACGTTCAAGTCTATAACACAGTTACGGGTCTTGTCTCTCTCGATTCTAATCCAATGCCTTATGCACATGTTTTTATGAGAGCTGTGCTATGGAGACAACAAGCTATTCTCATTGGCCGCCACAGGTGCTACATATATGACCTCGAGTTAAAAACGTGGCAGGAAAGAAAGAGATTCAAGACTGATGTGCAACATTTTGGTTTGACCCTGGATAACGACGCACTATACATCTCAGGAGGACGTGGTACAAATCCTGATGGTGTGTTGATTTATAGAGATGATGTGAGGAGGTTGCTCGTGGATGACTTTATATCAGATAACAAAGACGCCTCGTGGAAGCATCACGCCACTCTGCCTGCTCCTGCTCTTATAGAGGCATACAGTCCTGTTTCACTCTTACATTGAATTTCGCAGGCAATTGAACAACAGTTTACAGTAGGTAGGTTTGAATGTGTTTAACGTCAAGGTTCAGAAGCATACCTGCTTCTCTGCAAGACGGCTCAATACAAGCGAGCACTACCGTCACTAAGATTGGGGTTTAGCTTGTTACAGCTATACTCTACAAAGGTCCCTGCAGTCTATTACAGACTGCCGAGTAAATGCAATTAGTAGCAGGAGTAATGACAGCTTTTAATTGTTAACTGAGGTCAGCTAGATAGGACATTCATGCCCTCGATGATGACGGGAACACACACGCACTAATTAGGCGTATGTTTGTTTCTCGCACTATAGATGTGCACTCCAAGTTATTGTCGTATTATGTCAGGATCATCGTATCATAATAATGTCAACGAGCTCTGTTCTCAATTAATTGTTCATGGTCGATCATTCGGCTTTCCTGAACATTTCTGTTTATAAGCTGAATATGAAATTCATATCTACATTTCCGTCGCCACTTAAGCTCTTACTAATTTTATACAATGGCCTTATATCAGAGTGCGAAATACCGGGTGGGTTGTGGTTGTCGGACCCCCCCCCCCTCCCCCTCCTCCCTCTTTGAAAAGTTATCCACCTTTTTTTATCAAAATTATTAATTAATTAATAAAGGAGGTCGGTCGGATTTTTATCATTTTCCATATATATTTGTATCAAAATTTGGTCTGACCCCCTTTTGAAATTGTCTGTTGCGCACCCTGCCTAATATGTAAACCTAACAGAATTGATATATGCCTAGGTATATACCCACAAAGTTTCCAACACATGTTTCATAATTAGGCCCTAGTAATTGTTTGATATTTATTAAACTTAATGATAATTATAAACTTACTAAATACTTGGGGTACAATTAAACGATTAGTTTAAAATCTCCTTGTTCGAATGTTAGATTAACATCTTCGATTCCATTTTATAAATATAATAAATACATAATATTTAAAAAAAAGTATGATTCCATTAATGGATATATTAACTCGTCGCGGTTGTCGGCTTTTAGCAGCTGATGTAATATTTTGTTTCATTTTAATAATTACGTTGCACAAAATTATTTACTTTGGTCCCGCTTGTCTTATTGCATATACACGCATACCATCAATATCTCGCGTAACATTGATTTGTAATGTGTGTGTTGTGTGATAAATAAATAAATAAAATGTACTTATTGATTGATTGGTTGATTTATGATCTTGCATTTAGTGATGAAATAATCATAATATTATTTGAGTTTATTTTTAAGTGAAATGTAAGCCTACTTATAGTATCTTTACTTTGCATCATTTTATATTGTTACTTTTATAGCAAACAAGAGTTGATGATAATAAAAGGCAGTGCGCCATGTTCGTTGTCGAAAGTAGGCACGGAGCTGATCCCAATCCTGAGCGATTGGAGAACACAGGTGATAAAGTCATTAAAATGACGGTGAGGTCGCCAGCCCCCTTCATATAACCCAATTTATAATTGGACCGCACACGCCAGACCTGCGGTAATCTTCGCAATCTTTAGAAGTAGTCACCTGTTTACGTACTAATTTCTTCCAATTTACCGACACACAATACAAAAGGATGGAGGGTTTGGTTGGCACGTTGTACATCTGAGGTTTTACTCTCTGAGTGACTCGACTAGGAATCAAAACTCGGACCTTCTGCGCAAAATTCGACACAAATTGGCCGACGCGCTAACCGAATGGGCCACGGATACGTTAATTATAATAAGTAAATAGATTTATTATTATTTACGTCTCGATATGATGATAATAATAAAGGTTTAACCTTCAGTTTCCTCCTCTAGGAATGATGTCAGGGACGTCAAAAGATGATTGTGTAATGAAGCTTATTAGGGGTGTCCAATTTTTTACAAATCATTGTTTAATAGCCTATGTTTACTGACGTAATAAGTGTTGATAATAAAATAAATATTATTATAATAAATGCAGTATGTTTTGCGCGGCACGTTCGCTGACATGACATTCCAAAGATCAGGAGATTTATTTTTACTACTATATTTTATCTATACTTCTTTTTTAAACACAATAAATCTATGTTATCATAAATATTATTAATAATAGAGTTTTCATTAGGCTTGCGATAGCGTAATCATTGCTTGTGCTGTTTGACACGTCCGTGATATCGTCGTCAGATTATGAAACGAGCGTTAAACATATATATTATATATTGTATAGAATTGTATTCGTGCAAAAATCATTCGTATGATTAAACGGTTAAAATAACTGTAAGCATTTAATTGCTTTCTATCAATTACATTTGATTGTGTCCATTATATCCAGATGTGAATCATGAACTGTGAAATATGGATGAGAATCATGAACTGTGAAATATGGATGTGAATCATGAACTGTGAAATATGGATGAGAATCATGAACCGTGAAATATGGATGTGAATCATGAACTGTGAATTATGGATGTGAATCATGAACTATGAAATATGGATGTGAATCATGAACCGTGAAATATGGATGTGAATCATGAGCTGTGAAATATGGATGTGAATCATGAACTGTGAAATATGGATGTGAATCATGAACTGTGAAATATGGATGAGAATCATGAACTTTGAAATATGGATGTGAATCTTGAACAGTGAAATATGGATATGGACCATGAACTGTGAAATACGGATGCGAATCATGGACTGTGAAGTATGGATGTGAATCATGGAATCATGTGAATTACTGTGAAAGGGAAATTAATGAACGTTCAATTTTATTTTTATTTTCATTTCATTTACATATCCTACTCCTTGACTAAGTAAAAATGTAAACACTCACAGTGACGGTACTGATATCAAAGGAGCATGAACTTAAATAGCATCATATACACTGTGAGTTAAAAAAACATGTGCGCCGTCTATTGCCCATAACTTTGGCATTTCTGAACCGATTAAAACAATTCTTGCATCAATAGAATGAGGGTGAAATGTGCTCCACGAGAGAGTAAAGTAACTCCGTTAATTACTTATTTTTGCGTTAAAGCAGTGCTTGAAAATGT
>JAQFZF010003784.1:0-11075 GCA_034695365.1 Enchytraeus norvegicus
ACTGAGGATAGGTAGCAACATTGTCAGATTAAGTTAACATTAACTGAATCTCGTCTAACGAACTTTAATCCGTTTACTCCAACACACTCAATGCTGCCAGCATCACTGATGTTGCAAATCAGTGGCTCTCTACTATCACTGTTGTTACTGGAAGCTGAGCTGTCTGGAAGCGAGCTTTATGCTTCTGAACCTTAGCGTTAAACACACTCAAACCTGTTGCTGTTACTGGCATCGCCGCAAAGTTATACAATAATTGTCATTAATCAATCAATCAAAGAGGTAAGTTTTACGTCCCGCTTCAGAAGCTCAGTGGCTTCTCTTCGAGACGTCTTTTTTATTTGAGTTGATTTTACTCAGGATCGTCAGTTCGTCCACGTCACTACAACTGGTCCACGTACGACTAAGTAGTCGGAGGGTACGGAGTGAAATTACATTACTTTGAGAGAATCATCCACACGTCAGCTACTAGTTATTGGCAGAGAATTGCCATGCACCAAAGTACACCAGCTTGTATATTGTACATTGAATTTTTTTTAATGAATGAATGAAAGAATGAATGAATGAATGAATGACTGAATGATAGAGTGAGTATGACAGATGACATGGTATGATTGATGATAAGGATGTTAGGGGAGAGGAGGTAGTGAGGCGTTGACACCCAAAATGTCTTTGAGTATCACAAGATCTTGGATACCTTGACTATCAGGGTCAAATCTGTCAATGGCATTTTTTCGTAGGTATCTTAGTCTTACTTTCAATAGAGGAATTCCAGAAACATTATGAATAACCTCATTTGTAGTACCCATGGGAGCTTTTAGAACAAATCTGAGGATGTTCTTTCCACAGCTTCTAAGTGAAGGGTAAATCTGTTATGTTCTTCTGTAAAGGCGAGAGCTCCATATTCAAGGCAGGTCTGGTTTGTAAATTCTAAGGAGGGTATCTTGATTGGTACCCCAGTTTTTGCCTCTGAGAGCCTTGAGGAGATTTGCCCTATGTGTGGCACAGGCAGCTTTTTGGATACAGTGATCCTTGAACCTGTTTCGTTTACCAATTTCTAGCCCAAGGAGAGTTAGAGTGTTGGTTTCAGTGATTTTGTGGCCACAGAAATCTACAGGTTTAGAGAAACGATTGGGACCAATCTTGAAAGTAAATAGCTGAGTTTTGGATGCATTCATTTTGATTCTCCATGTATTTACACCAAGTCTCAATGTTGCTTAGGGTCTTCGGCAATCTGAGATGTGAAACTTTAGGATTGTTAGAGGAGGTCCACCCTGTAATATCATCTGCAAACTGGCCAGCACGATAACCATTTACTTCACCAAGGGGTGCATCATTTACATAAATGAGGTACAAAAGTGGGCATAAGACACTTCCTTGTGGTGTACAGGCAAGAAGACCTGATCTGATTGTGTTTGACTAACTTTGATGGAGATAGAGCGATTGGGTAAAGAGAAGGATAATATGCGAATGATTCCGGATGGAAGATCAAGCTGTGAGAGTTTATAGCGTAACCCATCATGCCAAACAGAGTCAAAAGCTTTCTCTACATCTAACGAGAATGCAGTAACATGGGATTTGCATAGACTATTGGTTCTTATTTCTTCCGTTAGCCTATACAGTATCACTATCGCACTATCTCCATCAAAGTTGGTCAAACACTATCAGATCCAGTTTGTCTTCTTGCCGGTACACCACAAGGAAGTGTATTAAGCCCACTTTTGTACCTCATTTATGTAAATGATGCACCCTTGGTGAAGTAAATGGTTATCGTGCTGGCCAGTTTGCAGATGATATTACAGGGTGGACCTCCTCCAGAAATCCTAAAGTTTCACATCTCAGATTGCAGAAGACCCTAAGCAACATTGAGACTTGGTGTAATACATGGAGAATCAAAATGAATACATCCAAAACTCAGCTAGTTACATTCAAGATTGGTCTCAATCGTTTCCCTAAACCTTTAGAATTCTGTGGTCACAAAATCACTGAAACCAACACTCTAACTCTCCTTGGGCTAAAAATTGGTAAACAAAACAGGTTCAAGGATCACTGTATCCAAAAAGCTGCCTGTGCCACACATGGGGCAAATCTCCTCAAGGCTCTCAGAGGCAAAAACTGGGGTGCCAATCAAATACCCTCCTTAGAATTTACAAACAATATATTAGACCTGTCCTTGAATATGGAGCTCTCGCCTTTACAGAAGAACATAACAGATTTACCCATCACTTAGAAGTTGTGGAAAGGAACATCCTCAGATTTGTTCTAAAAGCTCCCATGGGTACTACAAATGAGTTCATAATGAAATTCATAATGTTTCTGGAATTCCTCCATTGAAAGAAAGACTAAGATACCTACGACAAAATGCCATTGACAGATTTGACTCTGATAGTCAAAGTATCCAAAATCTTGTGATAGTCAAAGACATTTTGGGTGTCAACGCCTCACTACCTCCTCTCCCCTAACATCCTTATCATCAATCATCCCATGTCATCTGTCATACTCACTCTATCATTCAGTCATTCATTCAATTCATTTATTCATTCATTCATTAAAAAAAAATTAAGAACAAGAATTTCAATGTACAATGTACGAGTTGGTATACTTTGCTGCGTGGCAATTCTCTACCAATAACTAGTAGCTGACGTGTGGATGATTCTCCCAAAGTAATGTAATTTCACTCCCGCCCCTCCGACTCCTAAGTCTAACGTGGACCAATTGTAGTGACATGGACGAACTGACGATCCTGAGTAAAATCAACTCAAATAAAAAAAGACATCTCGAAGAGAAGCCACTGAGCTTCTGAAGCGGGACGTAAAACTTACCTCTTTGATTGATTGATTGATTGATTGAGTTCGACTGCTGCGGCAGGAGAGTATTTAAGCTGGGTCCGCTATAGCGAATTACCATTGCTTTTTTACATTCGAATGTTAGACGTTGAAGCGAGTAGACGTGCGATATACAACATGGAGAAGAATATTGAAGTCATTCTTGAAAAGTTATTAGCCACTGAGGCTAGAATCCAGAAAACGGAGGATCGTTTTACCAAGCCTTCTCCCAAGCAGAGGCCTCCTAAGCAGCACGCTACTGGGAACCGCCAGGGGGGAGGAGACGACCGAAGCAGGGGAAGGCCTCGCCGCAGCAAGCCTCACAGCAGCCGCCGAAGCCCACACCAGCCCTGCCACAGTCGGCGCCCGCACGCAGCCACCCGGACAATTCCGCCTGTGTAGCGAAAAACATGTACAAATTTGTGCAGCTATCCAAAGCTGCTAGCAATTGGAAGGAGCTTCCAAAGTCTCTAAGCAAGAACCTAGACTCTGCTTTTGATAACATCTGCCCGCCTATGCAGGATGAAACCTTCAGACTATACTCAACAACGCCAAGGCAGCCACAGTCAGCCTCACCAACGCGCACCTGCTGCGCAAAGGCGCACTGTGGCAGATGAACTTGGAAAGGTAAATCCCTCAGATTCCAAGCGTGCAGCAGCACTCGCCACTGTGTATGCCAACCGGCAACACGGAAAGAGAATCAGCAAGGCTACACTCGAC
Source organism: Enchytraeus norvegicus (assembly GCA_034695365.1). Taxonomy (NCBI): domain Eukaryota; kingdom Metazoa; phylum Annelida; class Clitellata; order Enchytraeida; family Enchytraeidae; genus Enchytraeus; species Enchytraeus norvegicus. The sequence goes on from JAQFZF010003784.1 coordinate 3,543, forward strand.
TCAGCTATTGATGAAGCAATCAGCCACATCGGTAAAAAGAGCGAGACAGTAGCCGCCATCACGGAACCTAAGAAGAATGAGGTAGCTGCCGACACAGCTGTCATTCCTGTCAGCAGTGACAGCGACGATGACCCCACAGCAGAGGCCAAGAAAGCCAAAACCGATGCTCCTGCCGATCCCAAGAAGAAAACCTCATCGATCATCGGAACCAACAACGAAGTTGAATCTGACATCTCGGACATGGAGACCCTTGTGGTATCTGATCCAGTCAACAACACGGTAATAGTCGAAGAGCAGAGTTAGTTGCAGACTGCAAAGTCAGGTACCGAGAAGCCTTTGCGGTTATGGAACGTCATCTAGAATCACCAGGAACTACATAACCGAAACAGAAAAAGAAATAACGGAACTGAAATCGGAGCTCAAAAGCACAAACCGAGGCATATCAGAAATGCAAGCCAGCAAACAAACTAAGAAGGAGGCTTACAGCAGAGCGCTAGATAGGAAGGACTTGACTGAAGAATCTCTAGAAGACAAGAGAGAAGATCTGAGGATTCTAGAAAAAGCCACTGAAAAGACCCTGGAGACGTTAAAAAGGGAAAAGATCAACAAATCTTCAGCCTAGCACAGATCATGATCAGAAACGATTAGACAATAGAAAAAAGGAAAAAAAAGAAAAAGAAAAAAAAGAAGAAAGAAAGTAAGAACTCACTGATGCTCTCACGATAAAGTAGTATACGAAGAATAATCAAATTCAAAGTTTAGCCTGTCAACTAATCTGGACTCGCGTCCAGATTTTGAATCAACTAATGACGTCTTGAAGAGAAGCCCTTCGGGCTTCTGAAACTTGACGTTAAATCCACTTCTTCATCACGTTGCAATCTGTTCGGATGAAGGCATTTGCTGATACATTTTGATCTGGACCAGGAGCACACATCAGAACACATGTGATGTGTATAAATGTATACATCAACAGTTTGAACACATGAACAGATGAACATATCACATAAGTTCATGTGTTCAAGTAGGCCTATATATGAGAACATGAACACACCACTCGTGTACATGAATACAACATCAGGTAACACATGTGGTCATGTATGCATATCACATATATTCATGTGTAGCCTACATGAACACACGAGTACAACCTCGCTGAAAATTCATCCGACTTTATAGTAAATGGACAAATTTAGTCAATATTAAATTTGTTAAACTGGATTATCTTTATACTAAAAGCTATCTCCCGTCACGCCTGTCATGGCGTTTGCCGTTACAGTGGAGGCTGTGAAGCACTGTTACAGTGAAGGCTGTTAAGCATTACAGCAGTGAAGCACTGCCTACAGTGAAACAGTGCTTCGTTGTGAGGCTTCCGTACTCGGGTTAGTCAATGAGGGAGAGGGTGGCTTTCAGTCACCCTCTTCCTCATGGAATGTTTATCGAGGGGTTTGGTGGTGGGGGCGGGGTACCAAGCGCCGTAACGAAAATATAGTTTTTAAAAGGGTGGCCGAAGGCCACCCTTTTCACAACGGGGGAAGAGGGTGACCAAATTTACAACGGGGGAAGAGGGTGACCAAATTTACAACGGGGGAAGAGGGTGACCAAAGGTCACCCTCTCACCCCCCCTCCCACATTGAATGTATATCGAGGGGGTGGAGGGGGGGGGGGGGTTACCCCCAAAATAAAAATATTAAAAATGTGTGAACTGATCAGTCCAGCCTCTCCCTAAATTGAATATACTCCGTGTCCAAAAAAAGGCCTTGTAGAAAAATCTCAATAACTTCGTCAAAATATTTTTAAAAAGATAGTGAGGCCTTCAAGAGGAGGAATTTTGACATCTATCCTCCAAATTTGGTCAAAAAGTATTTATTAGTAAGAAAGTTACAGAGTTTCTACGCATACATATAAAAAACATATTAGTACAGCTTATTCAACAGTCAATTATTTTTAAATTGAATTTCAGCCCAGCAAATTTCCGTTTGTTGATGCTACCGATTCTATTTGTGAAGGTATTCAAAGTAACTGCCAACTGTTCGAATGCATGCCTGTAGCATCAACAAACGGCCTTTTTCTGGATCAAAATTAAATTAAAAAAGAAATGCCTGTTGAATAAGCTTTACAATTATGTTTATTTACATATCTGCGTAAAAACTCCGTAACTTTTCAATAAAAATATATTTTTGACCAAATTTGAATATTTTTGACCAAATCTGGAAGAAATATGTCAAAATTCCTTCTCTTGAAGGCCTCAAAATATATTTAAAATGTCTTAAGTTTTGACGAATTATTGAGATTTGGATACGATATGTTTTTTTCCGGACACGGTGTATATCAATTGAATGAATTTTTAAAATGTAAAAAAGAAATGTGTGAAATGTTCATATAAGAGCCTTTGTTAAAGGCGTTTACTACTAGTATAGTTATAATTTGGCAAAATAAAAAGATTCGCTAACTAGATTGGGTTTGAAAATCGGATAATTCTATAAAATTTTCAATAACAAAATTACTATCAATAACTCTTAATATCTAAAGTTCTCTAGCCTACCATCAATTCTTCTTTGACGACTTGTTTTTATCCATGACGGAAAACTTCGGATGAGGAAACGTCCGTTTCCTCATCCGAAGGAGATTTCCCGAGTGTGTTTTGTAAAAGTGAGAATTGAACTCACCAACAACTGCACACGCTAGAGTCGTCAGAGGCGACTACAGCAGATACGGCAATGGGGTGTCTCGATCAATCAATCAATCAATGAGGATTTAACGTCCGGTTCCTCACCCGAAGGCGATGTCAGGGACGTCATATAGTACATATGGTAATGAATGTAATTGGTCTTTCAAATTCAAGATATGCAGAGGTCAGGATTCGATCCGGCTAGCCGAATTAAATTAAATGGGCATACAACCCAGGGCTTTGAAATTGATGCTAAATCTACTTTCTACCCTTTTTCTGAATGGAAGTGGACTAAGACGTTATTAGGCGTAGGGTTAATACAAACACAATAACACAATGAGAGAGAGGGCGAGAGAGAGAGAGAGAGAAAGAGAGAGAGAGAGACAGAGAGAGAATCAGACATTGAGTGGGGTTATTGATTAATTGCATGAAAATATACGAAACAAATAAATAAATAAACGTAATAAACTATTAGGTAATTTTCGTTTATTATTATTAATTTCGAGAAATTAAAGTTGGCTAAAGTTAAATATAAAAACTTTGCAAATACTCAATATTGAGCGTACCTGATCGCTAACTAAGACGTTTCAGCACACATGTGACAATTGTCGTTAATCTCACTGCAAGAGCGCCGGCCTCACAGATCCAATGGGTTCATACCTATTCTATCTGCTTCTAATTTAGGATCTGCTTCTAATTTAGGATCTATTGTCACTGTTTTGTATGTATTGTGTATTTCTAGCCAGTAACATTGTGCGTATATCACAATGAAGTTGCTAATAAATTATTACTACTACTACCTTCGTAGCAGTCACAACTGAGTATCAATTAACTGACCAACATAGGATGGAAGGCTTGGCTAGTCCGTTATAAATCCGAGATTTCACTCTCTTATTGACTCTGTCCTCAGCCGATTCAAGCCGTCGACACAAAATGGCAAAGAGCAACTTAAATTTTTGTTTGTTATTTACACAAATAACAAACGAACATTTTAACAAACATGGCAACTGCACATGTTTAGACAAATGGCAACCGCACATGTTTACACACATGACAACTGCACATGTTTACACACATGAAACTTCACATGTTCAACTTACGTTTCCTCATCCAAGGAAGATGTCAGGGACGCCATTGAATCAGTTAAGCATCTAAAAGTCTAGATATACGCTTTAAACAATACACTCACAATATGTACAAGATGTCACTTTAATGCACGACTATTTGCATATCAACAAGTATTGATAATACATTGTAGAACTTAGGAAGGCACAAAGCAACAAATATACATTGTAATACAAAGTAAATCTATTCGTTATATATATTTTTTATATTTTACTTGTTTTCTATATATTTTATGTTAATTTCATTACAAACTGATAAGTGTGAAACTAAATCCATAACCATGTCATTCAAAACGAGCACCTGATGATCAATAGTCAAGATGCTTAACCGATTGACTTCACGACTAAATAATTTCTTGCCAGGTTAGAGTGTGTTTAACGTCAAGGTTCAGAAGCACAAGGCTTCTCTTCAAGACGGCTCAACAATCGAGCACTACCGTCACAAAGATTTGGATTAATCTTATTACAGCTTTATTCCACAAAGCGCCCTGCAAACTATTAAAGATCGCCGAGTAGGAGTATGCTCCTACATTGAGTAGGACTAGGAGAATCAATTTTATTTAAGCAACGTCCATAAAACCGGTATTTATTGAACTATGTCGCAAAATATAAACATAGCAATAATTATAGATTCAATCGTGAATAGAGAAGTCAAATACAATTATCGCAGACAATATTAATAACAATAAACAGATATACTACAGTCACTGGCAGACCGCAACTGTCCTTTCCTTATGTACATGGAGAATATACACTTTCATATTTTTATTTACAACAATATAAACACCATAGTCACCTAGAAATCTATCTATGGGCATTTAATAAAGGATATATGCACCACCAATACCTTGGTCATGAAATCAAGTATTTTAAGCCTCTATAGTATGTACCATAAATTTTACTCAATTAATAGAATTGCAGATTAGTCCCTATCATCCAGAAGAAATAACTGAGTTGATTTACCTAAACTTTATATGGCATCGGATATACATGTAGTTATTTGCCATCAAGCCCAACCCAACACCAACAGCAAACAGGATGATCACACGCCACTGATATAACGGACATTAAACTCTTATTACTATTGCAATATGTAACAGATTTAATGCCCTATTCAATTGTATCATATTGCGAGTCGATTGTAGGAGCAATAAGAGTAACGCCAGAAAATAATATAAGCGTAATAATAGCTTATTACAGTATTTATTATAACAAAATTTAAAAGATATACTATGAGAGAGAAAATAGAATATAGAATAACAGTTAAATAGAGAAGAAAGTAACATTTTTTATTGTACATTTTTTATTGTACATTTCTATAGTACACATCATGCAGTATGATCAAATAGCATGCATTATGCCATATGAACAGTAATTCAGTGTATCAAGTAAAATAAACGAATCCTCAAATAACGACTATGACTTCAAAGTGACATTTAATTAACCATGATAAATCAATCAATCAATCAAACAATCAATCTATCAGGCAATAAAATAATCGATCAAACAATCAATCGATCGAAACTTAAAACCCTTAGCTGTAATTAAAAACTGATGTCGGTGATGATACATACAATGAAAATACAATTATGATTAAGTCAAATAGCAAAACGTAATTTTTCAATGATTTTTTGTAATATTAAATCAAAATAAATAATAATAAAATAAGCTAGGAGACAAATCTAAACTGCAGCATAATGAAGTCTATTATAGCCTATATTAACACCATTCTCGTAACCCAAAGGCAACATCTACCAAAACCACAGACTGAGATTAAACCAGTGCTTTAATTGAGACCGGCACACAGGAACGCCATTCCAGGGCACAGTGGAAACGGCCATCAGAGTTCCTGGGCCCTACCTTCAGCGTTCAGGGTTCCTACCAAAGTGATGGAGACCTTGAACATTTAACAGTTCCAGGGCCCCTTGATTTCCAATTTAACCACTGAATTAAACCACATATTTATGTGACACAACTAGCGAGTGCAGATTACTATTATTAATAAAAAAGAAAATAGTCTTAATTTGAACATAGCAATTGGATCAAATTTCTTTATACTATTTTTGAACAAATCAAATAAAAAATAAAGATAGTTAACTAAACACAATTTCAATAATATTCTTAATTTTTTTCAAATAGGCCCTGGGTGACAACCGACCCTGGGCTAAAAAAAAGATAAAAAGTTATATATTATAGATATTCTTAATTAAACGAAAACAAAAAACTCACTAAACATTGATATAATAATTTAAAGATTGTAATTTTGAATAGTGTCTAACCTATAATAATAATAATAATAATAATGATTTAGCATCCATTTCTTCGTCTAAGGATGACGTAAGGGACGCTTTTATAGCTTTCAATTGATTAATAAGTTGATTAAATGATGCTATACAAGCTCAGCAGATCCTAGATTAGACGAATCACTCGATCCTGTGACAGACGGGAGGGAACTCGCTATCGTCGTCCAGCCGCAGGTTGTCCATGCTGTGATCTGTGGTGGACTCCGCATCACTGTAGTTAGGCAGAGAGTGTGGCGAACCTGTGGATAATAACAATTCAATGGAGATTTAACGTCCGTTTCTTATCTCAAGACTTAGACAGGGACGTCAATAAGTCAACAAATCTGTGGAGAATTAAACAGAATTAAACATGCATTTATAAATTTAAATAATACATAATGAAAGATTGGAGAATTATATGCAGACATAAATCAAGGAAGAAAATAATTTGTCATTACATTCCAATATCTGTTTCTAATGTCGAAATCCGAAGCCAATGAAAACGATCATTAGGAGAAAGAATAATTTAATTCCTCATGTCGTGCTTGGTGAAGGAGATATTAAATGAAAGTTTGAGAAAAGTAAAGAAGAGGAAGGGCTGTCTATAGGATTGTCAGATCTAAGATTAGGTGGAAAATATGGGAAAAAGCTGCTGATCTCCAAACTCGGAACCTTCATTACAACAGTCCACTAGATAGAAAAGTTCCACGCTAACCTAACACAGTTATGATAGGCTCATTATAACAAACAATCAAGTTATATTAACGAGATGCGAGAGATTGGCGATTTTTTCTAGAACTACGTCCTGCTAATATTTGAGAAAATCTATGAATCCTATTAAGTTTCTATTCTTGCTATTTTTCATATGTCTATTATAGTTAAGGTCGAGTGGTTAGAGTGTTGGCCTCCGAAGCAAGAAGACCTGGGATCAATCCCAGGTCAGGTCAATAAGAAGAATCGCAATAATAAGTCAAATCATGGATAGAGGATAACAAAAATAAGAAGTTTAATGTGTAGCTGTTATCAGATGTTTGTATTCTTTGTGAAATAAAAACAGAATATATAAAAAATGAATGACCAATTAACTGCTTTTACCAAAATTAATCAAATAATTGCATAATAATATGACATCGGTGATGTAGATTTCTGTGCAAGGATACCTGAATGCCGGCCGTAGCTTCCCACGCCGCCATCGTTAGGGTTGCGTACACTGGCGGCGTAACTGACCGGTGAACTTCTTGCCCCGACCACAGGGCTACCACTAGCCACAGCCCCTATCATTGGGCTAGCCCCTGTGGCCCCAGCCAGCAGCCCCCCTGTTGATTCTACCCCCTGTGCTCCCGTGCCTGCACTTCCGTACTCAAAACTTCCATCAATCCTATAATCAAATCAAATCAAATCGTTTTAATTCAGACAAACATTATGGTCCATATAAGAATTAAAGCACAAAACAAAAGTA
>JAQFZF010003785.1:0-11075 GCA_034695365.1 Enchytraeus norvegicus
GGGGTGATCGGAATGGGAACTTGTATCATAGTCGGTATCATTGTATCATTGGCCACAAAGGGCTACTCATATGGTATGGTTAACTTCTTATTTAACACCAATGTTTAATGTTTATACAAAGAGAAAGCTGCCTGCGGGTTATCCTTTAGTACAGCTTGAAGCGTAGAAGTACTAATATTAGTATTTCTATGGCTTGAAGTATATACAATTGTACATGTATTTGCTTACTTGATGTGTTATCCTGCATGTGCTTGAACGATTTACTCGGGAGAGGAGAGAGTTAAAAATATCTTTGTCGCACTCGCCATATATGGAAATAATTTGTATGTTTGACATTTAGCAAAAACAAATAAAATGGAGTTTATGGATTTGTGATCAATAAATTTATTAATTGATTTGAGATTGATTGTTGATTGATTAATTGATTGATTGATTGATTGATTGATTGATATAGAATACTGTAGCACAAGAGACCCAGAGATGATCTACTCTGTGGCAGACAAGTGTTGCTGTTGCTGTCCCCTGTCATTGATTGATTGATTGATAGATTGATTGATTGATTGATATAGAATACAGAAGCACAAGAGACCCAGAGATGATATACTCTGTGGCAGACAACTGTTGTTGTTGCTGCCCCCTGTCCTGCAGAAAGTGCTACAGATGTGGAGTGAAATTTGACGATGAAGAAGAAGAAGAAGTAAAACTGGAAAAGGTTTACTAAATTATAAATTCTAATAAGGAACAGGAATATGAATAGTCATTTAATTATTTATTCATTTATGTATATATTAATTTTAACGTCTACAATACAAATCAGACACATTCAAGAATTCTGATTCGAAATTTAAGGATTTAATATATATCAATATCTCTTTATTTGCATAATAGCAAAAGACAACAATCAAATGTCACAATTTCTAATTAATGCACAATAGTATTTATAAAAATGTCAAATCGAGGCCTCCCGCGCCTCTCCTGGGGGGGGGGGGACAGCAAGGCCCCGCCATATCCCTTTTGTCCGTTCCTGTGAACGGTCCATAACCTATAAATTGCGTATTTGTAAATTCATAAAATGTAATTGTAGATTTGTTTATCTTAGAAATTTCACTCGTTTCTGTTTCAGTTTGCTCGGATTGACCTGGACTATCAGTATTTCCAAAAGAAACGGGCGTTGAACGACGAAGGAATGGAAAACCATGCTTACCAAGCTGATCCAGGGGACACGGGAAAGAATGAGTCTAATAGAACAACAGAACTTCCCAACGGAGACTACCATAAAAGCAGTCAAAATGGAATTAACGGGAAGGAATATATTCATGTGATAGATTCAGTATAGCAATTGTTATTTGATTTATAATTTTATGCGAGTACCCGGTGTATGACATTTAATGTTTAATGTTTAATAGACCATATTATGCCAAGGCATCTCTATACTTTACTATTGCATACAAAAGAAATCAATCACAATGCTTAACAAAATATACATGACAAATGTTACATTAGGAAAACATGACCCTAGATTTGTATATTATTTAATAATAATTAATTATGAGCCAATTTAAGTTTAAAGAAACATCTTTTCCCAACGTAGAATTAAAATACTTTACCTGACTGTCTTCTGATCACCGGACCGGCACCTATTTGTACCTCCTTTTTTTCTTTGCAATCTTTTCGAATAATCTCTGGTGAAGCGGTTTGTTGTAATACATGCTGATGGGGCAGTCCCTAACATCATCCCCAAATGAGGAAAAGGACGTTAAACCTTTATTGTTAATCTTATTATTATCATATGAAGTAGTTGATTTTATATGCATATTTCTATCGTGATTTTAATTGTTTGTGAGCATAACAAATGCTTCTAAGCTATGACATCAGTCCCATCATAACAACTTAATAAGGGCACTATCAGCAACGGATCCGGCTGGGAAACAAATCCGAGGCCACCTTCGTATAGTACGGATTGTTCTGATTCGTCGATTCTATCGAGTAACCCGTTTTTGAACCGGGAAACTTGAGAATAGACCAACTGAAACTGCATGTTTCGTAAAAGCCGACTAATGCAGATAGTTTTGATACTGAGGAAACCACCTCGAAGTCAGAAAATATATTCCCATGAACAAAGGTTACATTTTGGTGAGGTATAGGCATGGCCTTTTGATGGGATCAACTTGATGATCAATGGAGTGCTCAATAATGAGCGTGATAGCAGATTGTGTTTTACAATATATACCTTGGACCTGCCATTTGGCAGTACACAAGAGAGATAGATAGGGCAACGCTAGTTAATAGTGATACACATACTGCAGAGAAATTAGTTATATATTATTAAATTTTGTGAAGCCGAGTAAATGTTTTAATGCTAGTAAAATTTATTTTTTAAACATTTATGTTGTTCGCCTTTTTATACCTGTTCAAAACGCGATTATAAATTTCTAAGTTATGATAATATTGTTTATGCGCTTCCAGTATTGGTATTCTAAAAAATAGTGTGTTTAATATGTTAATTTTGGCCTATGTCATAGTTGGTAGATTGGCGTTATAGGCCTACTGTATAATGTCGATCAATTCCAGCTAAGGTCGAGGCTGTCACACCGGTTGTGGCCTTTGCTACAGGATGGCTTGACTCCCATGGTCTATTTAGTGCTACTGTGGTGTTTTGATTAGATCGGCGCATTATAAATATACTTATTATTGAAAATGTTAAATAGACAACAGGTTCATTGTCCTAGCCCCCCCCCCTCGATATTAGCAGGGGGCATGCATTTCATGCCACCATCGATTTTATAATGTTTAATTCTTGACCCACTAAAATACCAATTATGTACCTTGAACACATTAGATTGGCTAATTGACTTAGCCTATTGATCGTGCCACTGGCAGCCAGTGGCACGATCGGTTAGGTTTCCGACTGCGGATCAGTATGTGTGGGGTTCGAATCCGAGGCTCGCCCGTCACTGATAATTATCCCTTTAGCAGTGGCAAAGGCAGGCCTTAAAAGTGGGGTTGTTTAACAATAATAATGAGAGTGGCATCGGCATCGTCTCGGGACCAACATCTATGAGCAGATTTATGGTGGATGAACCCCTTAATTTATTGATGATATTTCCATACTCTGCACAGTACATTTTTACAAACTCTCTTAATAACTTTTCTGATTGACATCTCAGAGAAAAACCAAGTACATATTCGGAATCAGCGCGTCAAAATACATCAGAAACATTAAAGAAATTTACCATGTATAAAATATTCTGGAGCTGGTATCGTTTTATATGTATTTTTATGTAGATAGTAATTTTTTGTCATATATTTCTGAGTAACTTTCCAAATTGACATTCCAGAGAAAACCTAAGTACAGATTCGGAATCAGCGCGTCAAAATACATTACATACATCTCAGAAGTTTATCATTTCGAACAAATTCTGAACCTGGCACCCTATTACAATAATAAGTTTTATGTGCCGGGCTATGTGTCGGGCCTTGTGATGAGCTATGTATTTATCTAGACCAAGTACCAATTCGGAATCAGCACCTCCAAAGCCTAAACCATAAGGAACATCTGAGAGATTAAGAAATACGAAAATTATTGTGCAACAGTTCATAGTTAGCATGCAAGGTACTCATCCAGTATTCAGCCATAAGAAACTGTGTTGACAGTCTGAGAGTAGGAGAGTAAGAGAGGGTTTAGCCCCCCCCCCCGCTCCTATATAAAAAATTTATCACAGATCTGGACGAATGCCGTAAGTCTTTTTTTCCCAAAGTGGGGGGTTGTTTGTACAACCCCAAACAACTCAGTAGCTTCGCCACTGCCCTTTCAAGAGATGAAACTGACGTTAAATTCGGCTTTAGCATTTTAGCCTATATATTGCTTAAGCTGTGGTTCCAAAAATAGTTATAGAACAGCTTAAGGAGAAGCAAAATGCTTCTGAGATGAATGTAAACCATAGCCTTCTTTAATATTTACGTTAGGTGCGTCTATCAAACACATGCAGTTATCAATCAATCAATCAATCATTCAATCAAATCAATCAGTATAGGTCTAGCGTCCGTTTCATCAGCTGACGACGATATCAGGGGCGTCTCCAACCGCACAAGCAATACTAACTAGTCCACTCAAACGCAGTTAGCAACTTACAAGTGTTGAAAGAGAACAGGAGTCAACACTGGTCAAATACGGTTCAGTCCATTTATCCTTAAAACCTACAATACTAAAAGTAAAATATCTAAGGAGGGAAAAAGTTAGTATAAATTTTATAAGATTTCTTGCTGCAGAAATTAGTAGCGACTAAATTCCGTTCAGTTTGTAGGCCTTTTGAATAAACTTTTTATGATTCTGTCTCTGCTGTGATCGATTGCAGTGATTATGGATAATATTAGGGTTAGGGTTAGGGTTAGGGCAGGGGTTATGATTAGGATTTATATTCATTTATGTTAAATTTGAGTTCGTGAATAGGCCTTTTTACAATGCAAAGTTAGACGGAACTTAGACGCTAGTCAGATATCTTACCTTATTCAGAAAGCATCTATAGGGAAGATTATTCCAAAGTGACACGTACTCGAAATGGGAAATGCTATAGGTTAGCTATTTAAACTTGTCTTATGCAATATGCGTACAATACAATACAATACAATGACGATTTAACGTCCGGTTCCTCGCCCGAAGGCGATGTCAAGAACGTCTCAAACAGACTGTGCAACTGCAAGTGGTTCTACCATAACACACTTGCCAATACACAGACTGAAGAGAAAGCGAGATTCGAACAGTCAAGTCCATTAGACAGGATTAGAGAGAGTCTGATTAAACAGAGCAAAAACAGATTAAATTTTGCAGTTGAGTTCATTTAGTACCTAAATTCATTATGCAAGATACATTTTACTACTGGGTCAAGATAGACTTGGCTTTATTTATGACTTTATTATCCATTTTTATTCATTTATAAGGCAATTTATGTTAAGTAGAGCCAACCAATGTCAACCATCGACAACAATGTTCTTGGATCTTGAGATATAATATATGCTATATCATTATATATATTTTATATATATATTTATTATATATATATTTATTATATATATTTTAGATATAGTAGACATCTATGTATTACAAGCTTATATAACATCTATAGCTATTAGATAGGAATAATCACTGATATCCCTGTCGAGAGATGAAACTGACTTTAAATTCGGCTTTAGCTTTAGCCTTTTTTGAAGTAGGCCCAGGACTAAACATATCGGTCGCCAATTGAACTTTATTTATTCATCATAACGTCCGTTTCATCTTCTGACGATGATATTAGGGACACTGAAGAGAATAGACACATTAGAAATGTCTCTCATTATCCCTCAGACACTGCCAAGCGGCAGGTCCTGGTCCATTTATAACTGTAGAGTATATGCCATATTTTCTTGAAGACAATTTGTTTTCTATGGATGTCCTTAACCAGTGACTGCATTAGTCCGCTTCTACGAAGCACGTGCAGTCTTCTGTTGGTCAATTCTAATGTTTGCTGATTCAACTCGGCTGACATTTTTAGCGCACCAAAAATCTACATTAACCACTTTTCTAAAGTTATTAATAGTTTTACTAGGTTGTAAGAATATGCTGAAACGATAGCATTCGCTGATTGTCATAATTTTTTGTCGATTAAGGCTTTTTGTCAGAGATCCGGAATAAAGGTCTCTCTCGACCAATTATAGCTTGAGACTTAGCTTAACATGAAACTAATCTTAACATTCATAAGGCGAACAGGTGGACAAAATTTAAGTTTTATATGACTAATCACAACAACAACAAAAATAAACAATATGGTGCATTGATCATCCATGATGATCTTCAGCACCTTTAATACAATAGCTGTTTACAAATCTTAATGCAACTTAGTCAATTATCCATTATACTGATCCAGTGTATGTCTATTGTCACGCTTCTGGGGCAATTTCTGGGACAACCCGACCCGTCGCCTATTGTAGGCCTAAAGACGAGAGTTTTGTAGAGGCCGTCCGTGTATTTCAGACCGTAGTTAATTTTAGGTTAATCACTGGTTGTGTTATTATCTGGCATGCAGAGAGCCTTTACAAGGCTTTTGCACTAGTAGACCATAATTATTACAAGGACTTTGCCAAATCAAATCAATGCCTTTATAACCGATACCTTGTAAACAAGTGCGATTGACATAAAATATGTTGAAAAAGGAAGGCAGATAAATTTCGGCTATGGTTTCTCGTTTCCACCCACAGTATCTGCGCTGGTCGGTTCTTTACTATTGCCGATTTCAGTAATGCAGAAAATGTCTACAATGCCAGAATTAACAACGAAAAATGCCCCCAAAACGATTTTTAAAATGCCAGAAATGCCCGAATTAACAAAGAAAAACCCCCCAAAACGATGAAAAATGTCCGAAAAATGTGTGTTAAAATAGCACTTTCGCCCCAAAACCGTTGACACCCGAAAATGGGAGGGGGGCTGTACCCCCCCCCCCCCCCGTCTTCTACGCCTATGTTTTGGCACTTAAAATAAGCATAAACTATTTTGATCGATCAAAGAATGGACTGGTCTTCTTTTATCGTATTATTGCGGCCATATAATAGATGTGGGCTAATAGGAGTCCTTAAAACAATTCAAATGCATGTTCGCAGTTCATAATAAATATGCTATTGCTATACGCCTAGGCGGGTATTGACCTTCTAAATGTACGAGAGTTAGCTAGGAAGAGAAAAACGTAGGCTACAAATTAGAAGTCTAAGAAGTGTATCCAAGAAGCTGGAGATTTAAGGAATCAAGCCCCGGTAATTGGATATTTAAGTAATACTATTAAATTTACATTAGTTTGTCGATTTTATTCTTATAATTATACAAGTGACACTTTACAAAGATAGTTAAAACAATCATGTTAAATGAACAATCGCGTACTAGGCTAGCAATCCTCCAGCTGCCAACATGATCGCATATCATGAAAATTCGATACCGTACCAAGAGCATTGAATTTGTATTTTTTCTCAGTCCCGTATAACAGAAAAATTATATTACTATTAAACATTCTGTAAATACATAATTAACAGTAATACTAAACCAGCCTGCTAGTGAGTTCTATTATTATTATTATTTTTATACTTATATGTAATATAAACAGGTGATGGCCTCGACGATGACGTCACAAATCACTGGGATGACATCAGAAGCCATGTCAGACGTCAGGAGGTTGTTCTCATGGCCGGACTACGCCGTGTTCGGTTCCTCGCTGGCCATACCTCTCTTTATTGGGATCTTCTTCTTCATTGTCAGTCTCAGAAACCCAACCACTGAAGAGTTCCTTCTTGGAGAGAGATCTATGGTCAGTCATATGTTCCTGATTTGATTGATTGAATAATTTATATTGATAGATTGATAATTTTCAGTTCTCTTTTCTAATCGTATATATTCATACATGATATACTACACCGTGGCCCATAAATAATGTCACTATTTTGAATGCTTATAACTTGGTCAATATTCAATAAATTAACTTAAAACTTGCAAGATTCATTAACAACGAACCCGAAAATGTTCCATTAAAATATCTAAGCATTCGGTGCAAGGGTTATAAAGATATCATGGTGTGAACATGAACTAATTTTTTGCATGCTACTAGGCTGGGAGAATATACAAAACGTCATCTATCAAAGTTATTATAGCATCTTTACACATTATTAATAGCATTATTAAAATCATCGCTTCTAATCGCGACTGATTCTCTCCCTTACATTTATTTGTTGCTTCTGAACCGTTTGTAATTGTAATTGCAGCTTATGCTCAAAATTTCCGCCAACAGCATTGACGCAAGCCGTCTTTCACACTCGCAACTCTTTCAAGGCGCAATCCACAGTACTCTGGTCGAACTGACTCAACTCGTCCACAAGTCTCTCCTTCAAATGAGTAACATCTCGTATCCGGCTTCAATTGCCCGCTCATGTAGGACGCTCCAGATCCTGTAGTCCACTGGATGAAAGTCTGGACTGTTTGGCGGTCATAGCAGTGAATAGATGAATTGAGCGCTGCAGGAGCTCGACTGTCTCTCGAGCTCTATGGGCTGGAGCACTGTCCTGTTAGAAGGTGAAAATTCGCTAGATATTTCTCTAGGGATATATCGCAATATATTAGGGCTAGCGCTGTGCTAGGAAGCTGATCGATCACAGCGACAGGCCAACGGTTGACCCAGGACCCATTGACCCATTTTGATCCTGGTAAAAATGGCGCGCGCATTACTCCCTGCTTACAAGCATGCGAAAAATTTGGTCATATTCACAGCACGATATCTTTTTAACCCCTGCACAGAATGCTTAGATTTTTTGAAGAAATATTTTCAAGTTCGTTTTTAATAAATTGTGCAAATTCTAAATTAAATGATTTAATATTGACTAAGTTATAAGCATTCAAAATAGTGTCATTTTTATGGGCCACTGTACAGTTTCCTTATTAGTTGCTGTTTTTCATTTTCTTAATATTTTTACCACCCCATAAATAATTACAAATTTTGGGTAGAGTGGACGAGCCTAATATATATCACAACGTTATGGGAGAACCTTTGCTATAGTCTGGAATTTGAGCGTCCAATTTTTCATTATTGATTGATTGATTAATAATATTATGGATGGCTAAATCTATCTATTACTGTGACTCATTTTGATTTCTTCATCCAATCTTCCTACAGTAAAGATGTAGTATATCTGATTTTTCGTTGTTTAAAGAAAAAATTGGAACAATTGGACATTTTGTAGCCGATGGTGTCTTAGGATAGTGGTTAATTTTCTCATCTCCAAAGAGCATTAAAAACGGCTCTACTCGTGTTGCGTAAAAATGTCAAAGATTAAGCAAGCGGAATAGTATAGTCATGTTGATACATGTACTTTCTTAGCACATTATCTCTCTCTCTCTCTCTCTCTCTCTCTCTCTCTCTCTCTCTCTCTTCAGGTACCATGTCCATTAAGGACGTAGGTGATCATGGCTCCCCAACCTTGTTGATCTTTTGTAGTGCGCAATATGTTTATCACTGTTATATTCTCCATTTCTTCTTCAGGTAACTGAAGATCTTAGGCCTATGAAGAAATTTAGCACCTTATGCCCATAGAAATACTAATATATACACTAGAACAATAATAAGTTGCGCTCTCATGGCTACATGACTGCACTCCGGATGTTGATGTGTGTAACTTAAAATATGTTTAAAATGAAATTAATGAATGACGTCATTTGTTTATTTAGACTCTCTATAACATTATTCTGTATGAATGCATGTATTTTGATGGTCAGCTAGATAGGATACTTTTGTGTCCTCACTGACGGCCGGTTGTCTACTTATTTGTGTGTTTGGTTGTGTGCTGGCTTGTGTTTTTCGTTTATTTCGTTTATTTTTTGCAAGACTGATTGCATACTTGTCTTGTATACTTTGTCTATATTGATTGATTGATTAATAGACATAGTTCTCTCTCTGAATGTTATTAGGTTTCTTGATTCCATGACGTCATTTTATTCATACTTTAAGCATTCACATATCAACATCCGGATTGATGTTATGTAGCCAAGAGAGCACGGATTATTACTATTGCTTGAGCCTTCTTGTGTATATATATTAGTATTTCTATGGGTCCGATTCTTTACGGATATTTGAATCCATAGAAATACTAATATATATACGAGAACAATAATAGGCTGCGCTCTCATGGCTACAGGGACATCCCCGGATGTTGATGTGTATAACTCACAATATGTTTAAAATGAAATTAAAAATGACGTCATTTGTTTATTTAGGCATTTATTACATTATCTGTATGGATGCTATTATATTTCTTGATTCCATGACGTCATTTTATTCATACTTTTAAGCCTCACATATCAACATCCGGAGTGCAGTCATGTAGCCATGAGAGCACGGATTATTACTATTGCTTGAGCCTTCTAGTGCATATATTAGTACCTCTATGATTGGGCGTTTATTATTGTAATACTATTATATTGCTTTGGAAAATATGAGAATGATGAGATTTGATTATGATCATTATTTTAATTACGCTACAGTTAGACTACACAAAACATGTTGGACCTACTATATAGGCCTACTGTTCAATTAACTTAGGAATATTGAGAAGAACCCAAGATGGGCGTCGTATATCGCATTTTCTGACAAAATCGTTGGCGATCTCTAACAAATCTAGCTAATCGGTAGGCTACGCTCCCTATATTCACATGCAGCGATTAAATAGGAAATCAAGGGGCCATGGAACGGTTAAATGTTTAAGGGCCCTATCACCTTGGTTGGACCGCGGAACGATGAAGGTTGGATCCCGGAACGTCGATGGCTATTTTTACTGCCTGAGGCCTACATTAAGGCTAGCACTACAACAATGATTTAGGCTTTCCTGATTCATAGCCTACTGTTCCAAAAAAAATCACGCCGTGGACAAGCGTAGAGAAGTTGTATTCTGCTTCAACGTTACTGCATGGCAAGCATTGTCCTTAAAAATTTCGCTAACGTTTCCATTTGTTGCGGGGCGGCTGGGGGGGGGGGGCACTAGATCTCAGCCGCCACACGCCGCGAGGGTGCCATTCTCGCGCGCCTCACTTAAATATGTGCCTGGTTGAAGTGATAGCAACTCCACCCCGTCCCCCCGCCATTAAAGCCTCAGCGCGGTTCCTGATTCGCGCATATTTCAGCTTCTGGGGGACTGTACCTGTCCCACTTTTCCACAAAAAAATTAAAATCAAGATTATTTTACGTGATTCTTCTTCTCCCTCCTATAGCCGCCTAATATTTTAATATTTTAAGTTGATAGCAATAGGCCTGTTGTCTATTCAATAAATCGTACGCCTACAACATGTGACCGGGTTCTTGGAAATATCAGTTTTGTAGAAATCATGAATATTTTATCTAGACTTGGGTCTAACATACTAGACCCATGCCGAGATAGAACTAGATAATTATCAATTTGAACTTTATAATTATCCAATTTGTGTAGGGCCTTAGTAATTGAACTTGGATATTCTAATTAATTATCAAAGCAATACTTAATTTTCAATAGGCCTATAGGCCTAGGCCTACTTATAA
>JAQFZF010003786.1:0-11075 GCA_034695365.1 Enchytraeus norvegicus
ACATTTAAAATATGATTTGGTTACCATAGGTTAATCAATGTAGTAGAGTAATAGTTCCAAAATCTAGACTATATTTTTAATATGAAACAATGGCTACTATTATTGCTTAACCTCACAGAGCCTAGACTCTTCTATGGTCGCCAGCTTCTAATTTGTTTATTTGCTTACACCTATTGCATGTACATGTGTTGATATAAACAAATAAAAGAAGGTAAAAGAAAATCTAGGGGCCAGATCTAATGTTTTACACTACTGCATACATTCAGCAATGCTTATCATTCAAATATTTGAGGCCAGATGAAAATTTGGAGGGCCCACGCCCCCCCCCCCCTGGCCTCTGCCTATATCCGCCACTGGGTGGGACTACTTAACGGGTAGTCACGCATTACCTGGCTCGGTAGGAGTTGACAATAACGGTGTATTGATCGCACAAATATTACATTTTAGTGAAACAATAGCTCTTTCTGTTCAGCCGGTTCTCTTTGATCAAGCTTCTCGCACTAATGACTGCAATAGCTTCTCTACCATTGGGGGCACTGGGGCACGTGCCCCCTCAGAATTTTTTAAACTTCTTGTAACTCACATTTTTAAAACTCAGATTTGCCTCGCTGACCTCCAGACACTGTATGCGCCATACACACATACTATATTCTGTATAATTATATATCATACAATGGCATGTTACATCGACTGTCGTCTGCAGTTTAAATTATGTCTGTGAATAGAATTTAATCGCTTCAGGATTTCTGATGACGATGCTGAAGATCCATGCCCCTCACGAAAATGGAGGATGTCGGCAACACAGCCGACGACCTGTGCAAGCAACAACAATAACATGCTACCATGCCCCCATCCCTAAAAATTCTGGCGATGTCATTGAATGACTGTAATCATATAATCTGATTCTGCGCAGTGTTCTAGAAGCCATTATTTTGATTTGTTATGCATAATCCTTTGACAGCAACGATTATAGCTAAGCCTAAGTGCTTTTTGAATATTGTGCAATGTGCAAAATTGTGCATGACGCATAGGCATGCCACAGAGAATATAGCTACATGTAATTAGGAATAACATTAGTGAGAATCTGTAGTTTTATCCATATGGAATATTGACTTAGTTAGGATATTTAAAAGTTATATAATTCGGTCTTCATGAATTGTAACTTATTGAAACGATTACCTATTACTGTTGTGCATACAATACAATACATTTTGGATTTAACGCAAGTTTCATCATCTGACAACGATATCGGAATGTCTGAGCACCTGTATACTTGTTTTTAAATCTTCTTTTATTCCACACATGTCAACTGCACGTGTTTTCATGGTTACCTTTCTTAGTTTCTGTTTTTTGTATATTTGTAGTCTTCCTTCCCACTGGTTAATCGTATCATTGCCGTAAAGAGCGCACTAATGCAGCAAGCGCCGATACACGATTAACCAGTACCGGTGGCATTATTATATTTCTGTAGTCTGAGCTGGGTTGAACCCACGACTCTTCAATCATTTTACGCCTGAGCGCACCACGCTAACCACTAGACTACCGCCACCGGCTTTCTAGTACTAGTGACGTTAGACCCGATATCTCTGAAATCATCCTTGGAAGATGAAACGGACGTTAAACTTTTATCACTATTATTAATAATAGTGTAATGTTCAGTGTAGAAACCCAAATTTTGGCATGAACTAATATACTCGAGTAAAGCATCCTTATATCGCTAGGCTGAGAAATGGACGTTAAACCATTAATGTTGTCTTATAATTCTATTCCAATCCCAATAGCGCTACTGTTCATAAAGTCCCATATTCGTATAGTATTCATTTAGCATGTATGCAAAATTTCTGCAAAATTGGATCCCTTCCCCTCTACGCAACTACGCATGCATAGTATGGCATACTTTATAACTGCCTCCTATGCGCATGTACACTTTGATTGCTCCCTGCCCCCCCCCCTCCCCGACAGTTTGCTGTCGCTGAATCGGTAAAGCAAACGCTTCTGGCGACATGCCATGCATTCATACTAAATGGATGCCACAATATTCAATGTTAATCTGTATGACAGAGTTATGATAGCTAAACGTATTCTCCACAATCACTGATGGTAACTTTCTCCGTTGGTTTTCCTGACTTTGATCCCACTGCCTGCAATACAAAACAATTAAATTAAGAATTAACGACATTTTCTCACCCCCGTGTCAGGTACGTCTCAAGCCGATGTACAACTACAAGCTGCTAAATACTATCGAAACACATACAATGTCATATGCTTAGGCTGAGCCAGTGACGTCTACCAATGGGGGGATTGGGAGATCCACCCCCAGAATCTCGCACTCCTACTGAGGGGGTTAGACGCTCTGTGCATAGCCATTAGATAGTACCATGGAACAGTCATCGCAAACAGCAGCAAAGGGGCTCATTTCTTTTTCTGGTCCAAAATTGACCATACATTACAAAGTTGGTGTGCCCATATACACATCCCATGCAGGCACTTGAGCACTATACAATATACAAACACTTATCAAACTTGTAATATAACATCACAGATTGAAAATATCCAACTTGTAATATAACATCACAGATTGAAAATATTTGAAGCATATTTTACGATCATATTTAGACAGAATAATTAATGATCAGTAATTTTAATTTATGTTATAAAAAGTATTGCATCCTAGAATATAACGACAAACTAGAAAGTCGAGATAGAATGTCGCCAAATAATGTGATCCTAGAAAGTTAACAAAATTCTAGAAACAAATTCTACTACAAATAGATTCAGGAATAATTTCTGAAATATCATGAAATCAGACACAAATATTTAGAAATTATTATCAATAGTTATCAATCAAGCAAAATCTTCTAAAAGTGATTGATATATGAATAGACATAGCGGGAAACCCACCTCCATTTTCCGCACAACTTGCAGCCCTTCGATAACTTGTCCAAAAACGACATGCTTGTCATCCAACCTGCAAAGCCAAATCTAGATGATAATATTTGAAAGTAAGATTATTTAAACATAGCTTATATTATTTTCTTGTACAATTATTTATGCATCAGAGTATAACGTCAATTTCAGCATCCAATGAAGATGCAAGAAACAGACATGGCTGGAACTTAAACCCATGGCCTTTTGCTTAATAGATGCTGATCTATCGACTCGACTATTCGCTGCTTCATAAAATCAATGGTCTTAGTCCTGGTTGTGATTACTTAATTAATTTAATTTTGTAGCATTCACAAATCCTACCACAAGTTTAATTTAATTTAAACAAATCCTACCGCATTAACTTTATTTGGAATCACGTAAGTTGTTGATGAAGGCAGAACATAATAATGATATTGTCATGATAGGAAAAGCTGATGATAGAGAGTTGCGGAGGAAACGGCTATGTTTGGGTTGCAGTTTACAAACGCTGTGCCATAATGAAATGAGTAACATCTGTTGGACTCCGAGTTATAATAATTCAGGCCACCCAGTCAGTTGATTATATTTATAAACCACCAGTATATGCAAAATGCGACAGCATCACTGTCACATTTTAATGGTGCTATGGTGGCCATACCACCATTTGTTGTAGAGGAGTTAGCACAAAAACAAAACACCCATTACTGCAAAATCCTTATCCTATAATAACAAACGTAAAGATTAATAATAATTGTGGAAAAGTTAACTAAGGTGTTTGTTTACATCTAACAACATTGTTAACTATATATCTTACCAATCAGTTTTCTCTGTGCATAGAAAGAACTGTGAGCCGTTGGAGTTAGGTCCACTATTGGCCATAGAAACAGTTCCTGCACGAAATATACAATTAAATGCATAAACATTTGTACTAGTGGACCTTAAATAGACTACACATTTAGCATTTTCATTTGGTTAAAAATAGCAACTTTAAATAACAATGACTCAATCAAGGCTAAACTTCTATTTTGAATCAAGAGTTCAAATCTAAATGTTTTATATTCAAATGTACCAATTATTCATATTATTACAGATAATGAATACAACATTGTTCTAAAGATGCAGAATGTGATTATATAAATACATTTCTTGTAAGCTTAGATATTCTTTAAGGACAATGACATCATCCTGCAAGAGATGGGGGTGCTAATTCTGCAAAGCCTGGATTACAATTTGTATCTCATTTATCCTGCTCTGGCAACATTAGCAATCTACCTATTGGGACCTCGGGCTTCCCACGGCGGAATCTCAGACATGCAGCTAGCAAATTTTTATGAAAAATAAAAAAACTAGACATATCAGGCACCTCCATCGGCAATATAATATTTTTCCACTGGTCGCAAAATTAATCAATTACACATTTTTTCTGTTCCACCACTGTGTAACAGAAAAAGGTGCCGATTAAAATGTTGTAAGATTCATACATGCAGCATGCCTAGTTTTTATTAAACAAAAAAAAACGTCTAGATCTATCAGGCACCTCTATCGTCAATATAATATTTTTCCACTGGTCGCAAAATTAATCATTTATAAATATTTTCTGATACAACACTGTGTCAAATTAAAATGATATACGAATCTTACATGCAGCATGCCTAGCTTTTTTAAAAATAAAAAACGTGTAGACCTATCAGACACCTCTATTGTCAATATAATATTTTTTCACTGGTCACAAAATTAATCAATTATACATTTTCTCTGATACATCACTATCTGCTGATTAAAATGATATAAGATTAATAAAAGCAACATGTCTACTTATTATTAAAAAATAAAAAACGTCGAGACCTATCAGGGACCTCTATCGTCTATATAATATTTTTCCACTGGTCGAAAAATTAATATCTCATGCATTTTTTCTGATACACCGCTGTGTGCTGGTTAAAATTATATGCAACACATACATGCAGCATGCAAATTTTTATGAAAAATAAAAAAAACTCTTGACCTAGGCACCTCAATCGTCAATATAATATTTTGCAACTGTTTGCAAAATTAGTCCATTATACTTTTTTTAAATACACCACTGCGTGCTGATTAAAATGATATAAGATTCATACATGCAGCACGTCTAGTTTTTACTAAAAATAAAAAACGTGTAGACCTATCAGGCACCTATATCGTCAATATAATATTTTTCACTGATCGCAAAATTAATCAATTGTGTATTTTATTCTGATACATCGCAGTGTGGTGATTAAAATTATATATAACTCATACAATGTAGATGGATGATGGCTTATATCATGGTCGGAGAGATTATTGTATCTGGGCTCAACACTTCATACCCGGGTTTATGGAGGCGGCGTAGTTGCCTGACATTTAAGGATGAGCTCAGCAGCCTGGACTAGCAACGACTACTATTAAATCCATATGTAATAATAATATTTTTAGTACAGATCCCGGTCCAGACATACCAGGTCCAGTGTGCTTCAATGTAAAGTTCTCATCGTCAAATTTCTTTCCATATATTGACTTTCCACCCGTGCCGTTATTCTTGTCAAAATCGCCACCTTGGCACATCTTTTGATAGGATATAATTATGGTTAAGAATTCAAAAGCTATGCTTTTAATATTTTAACATGAATTTAACATTCACGAAACCAGGAAGCATCAGATGTTTGTTCAAGGCACAGTTATACTTTATTCACTCAAACAAACAAACTTTACTTAAATCTAACTTAGCGCATACAATATATTAATAGTTATATTAAGATTAGGCTTATTTATGCCACAACAATTTCTCAGTTGTACTTCAGAGTATTCTTGGACATATTTTAGGTTTATATATTTATAAAAGCACATAGTACATGTATAAATTTACATAGTACATTTACATGTACAGAGGTCCTTGAACCGCAATTTATAAAAATTGATTCAAAACATATCCTCCGAGTCTCATACTGAGAAAAACTTTAGACTGGACTGACAATACACTATCAAACATAGGAGCATAAAGTTGAAAGTCTTATCACAATGACAATGTAACACCCACACTATCACACAATGTCACACACACCTGCAAAACTTGTCTGAAAATTAACTACAATTGAAAAATATAATGGTACAGTTAAAATTCCAAATCAGCACAATACATAAAGCGTAACAATGTAACGTTCACATATTGCCATAAAACTTTTGTTATCGTCTAGCATCAGAAACCACAGCGAAATACACAGAGCAAATGAATCAGTAGTTAACTTACAAGTCTCAACAAGATGGCTGTAAAGCGTATACGGGACTTGGATATTAAAAACTAGCAAACGAGTGTATGTTGCATAACTTTTATTAAAGGATACAAATTGAGGAATGATTCTATGGAAAGTGCTGCCTCTGTAGCCAAACCCATTCTCATGTGAACATAAACATCGGAAATTCTCTGAAAAAATACAAAAATAGAAAATAGAAACTTCAATAAATTGTATTTATTATGTGTTTAATATTTGTGTATATAAAACAGAATAATTTTATAAAGATAACATAAAGAAATCCCTCTTCCTGATTATGCAACAGGAACAAAATACACTAATTAACAGGTAGAATCAAATTTCAATATTGTGTTCCATTTTCATCACTATTTTTATGATTAAATAAAATAATATTTACATAACCGGTAGGCTACTAAACTAGCCATATAATTTGAATCTCCTATGTAGGCTATTTCATCTCATTTTTCTCTGCCACCTGTCAGATCATTTTTCTTTGAAGTTAGAGAAGTCAAATATTGGAACTTCAGTTGGTATCCTAAAATAATTCCTGCTGAATGAATACAACAATACAAGGTGATGAAATTAACATAATTCTCTCGCTATGGGGTCTATTTCTCTTCGGTTTATGCAATGACAATTGTGTTCTGATGGAACTGCTTGCAGTTGCATAGTCAGCTTGAGACGTCCCTGACATCACGTTTAGACGAGGAACCGGATGTTATATACTCATTGTATTTATTGTATCGCTACTGAATGAAGGAAACTTTACATTACAACAGACTTAAACTGAATACCTGCAGTCCTAGGCACAACATCAGCTCTCAGTTGAATGACTATACGACCAGCAGACTTAGTACCGATCTTGATGTCCATGTAGACCTGTGGATTAGCTTTCTTCACGCCACTGCCTGTAGCGACTACTGCAGTCTGGTGCACAGAAACAAGCACAAGGTTTATAGCAGTTCCACACACCCAAAAGTTTACATAGTATCGATGCTATCATCAATCAATAGGTATATAATAAATCAATCAATCAATCAATGCAAATTTAACGTCAGTTTCATCATCTAACGACGACATCAGGGATATAAAGTGCACCCTATGCATAGTAGTGCTATATGGATAATGGAGAGTCAAACATACGTGAAGTGAAAAGAATTAAATCCAATTTACAATGAATTTACCAGAAGCAGAGCTACATATAAAGCGACTTTTGATATTTTGTATCAAATACTAAAATTTGATACAGACATAATTGAAAAAAGAAACAATATATGAGCATGGTAATTCAAACACTTGTTACAGAAAGAAACAATCAACGAATATAGTTATTATTATTCTTTATTCTCTTCATTCGTAACAAATACAGAATAATTATGCTTATATACAAAATAGCATTGAACATCAAACCATGAACTAAATAGGAGGTGCGCCTTAACGCATTAATTAATTATAAACAATTATAAGTGCATTTAACATAATCTAATAATTCATAACACACACACATATATGCACTATATAGATAAATAAATAAACTGTAGACTCACCGATGCTGCAGTCTCAGTCTGTGGCTCTGTGTTGGTGTCGGCAGGCGCGGCATCAGAAGCATCGTCTGGTTTCTTGAGCGTCTCTCCGGCGTGCTCCTGTAACCACTGATCATCTGCCCAGACTGTGGTACACATACACAGTGGTTAAATTAAGGCAGAACGCGTTCCAGGGTCCAGTAAAAATCGCCATGAGCATTCCGGGGCCCAAAAATTTACCATTAGCGTTCCGGGGTGATGGGGCCCTTCAACATTTAACCGTTCCAGGCCCCCTTGATTTCCAATTTAACCACTGTACAAACAGTGCACATACATACAGGAATGTACATACAGCAGGTGTAAATACCATAATAATAATAATAATAAAGATTTAACGTCATTTTCCTCATCCAGGGATAATGTCAGGATCCCCAAATGCATGCACATAACATATACACATCTCACACGTTAAGAACTGTACTCGTCACAAGTACTAAATCATGAATACATAACAGGATTCCCACCAACCTGTCAAAATAAAATTCCCTGGCATTTCCCTGACATTCCAGATGAGTTGGCAATAAATCTCAGACAGTGCGATGATAGCATTAATGGCTCATTCGCCCCTACATCTAAAACTTGGCATGCAAGTGCTGTACGGACAAATTGATAGTTCTGTAAAACTCATAAAGCATATTTAGTGAGAAAAGTCGATCATGAACAATATACAGAATTCCTACAGAACGAAATGCATGTAGATTTCAACATTTGTAGTTTTGTACAACAAGATGCTCTTAGCCTTCAAATCGGCATCTCGAGTTGTCGACGTTTCCCAAACTTTATCCAGCTCAAAATCTCAACAGAAGTGATACATATTTTTGCTCGAAGTCAAATGTTTGACTTCTAAACCAAAACTGCACATGTAATGCTTCATACCATGATAGCAATTCAGGCAGAAATGTCCCGCGACAAGAAGACTAAAAGTATGCAGTACATAGAGATGGACTTACCGGCTTTACTACCGCCCTCTTTTACTTTCATAGGCTTGGCAAGATTAACCCTCAGCGTCCTACCAAACAGCTCACTGTCATTCTAAAATAATAGCAACATGAATTTGAGAGAAAATTATCATCCATGGAAATTAGAGAGTAAGTACTAAAAAAGAAAGAGTACTGAAAGAAAGTACTGCCAGTATCATTCTTAAATAACACAAACAATGACATACATTCATGGAATTTTAGAAATTATATGTCACATTTTCAAAATAATAATAATAATAGTTTAATATCAGATTCCTCATCATAGAATGTTGTGAGGATATATTCCTTAAATTTTAATTCTGAAATAAGCTCCTCTTTGACTTCCATAGTTTAGTGATGTGTCGTTCTAAAAGAAGACATATATAGGCATACAGCTCGATTTAGAATAAATTTGTTACGTCTCTGTGATAAACACAAATATGTCATAAAAAAGGCATATAATTTACAGATATTTCACAAAACAAGCCATCATAAAAGAAATTAAAATTTTGCAATTTTTAAATTAAAAATGCTTCCAATAAGTTGAGATTCACATTTCAAAAGCCAAGTCAACATACACACTTTTACACAGTGAACATAGCAAGAAATATAACCAGTACTTATTATCATTAATCAAAGCTAATGTACACATTAATTTACACACCATGTTATCCACCGCTGCAGCTGCATCTTCAGAAAATTCAAACTCAACGAATCCGAAACCTCGATGCTTTTCTGAAATACAGAAAATAATTTAGTACAATTATATTATTAAAATTAATGTTTAAATAATCAAAGATATCTACAACAAATCACTGTTATATTCATTGGATAAATAAACATGGTGGTTGTGTTCCAATATATATTAGGTAGATGCATTTTTCGTATTAGGACACTGCGATAAAGAAGATTTGTCCTTAACTTCCAGAACCAGTACATAAAAATAAGAACACTCAAAGACAGTTGAATTATTGCAGGCCCGTAGGCAGGAATTTCTGCAGGGGGGGTCGAATTTTGCTGAAATGGAACAAAAAAATTTTGCTCGCTCCCCTCGGACCTAAAATTTTGTCGCGAGCGGAACATTTTGTCACTCACTCTGTACACGTTTTCTTTTCGCTTGCACAACAAAATTGAGGGGGACTATATTGAGCCCTCTAAAGTGGGCCTTAAAATTGATCCTGTCAAAAAATATGAGAGGAACTTTTTCAAGGCCCCCCCTTCAGTCTCCGTTAAATTTAGTTCAAAGAAATTCTAGCAATTGGGTGTGTTTAATCGCCAATAATTCTATAATTAATGAGGAACAAAAAGTATAAATTGAGGGACACAATTATCATATTATCTGTGAAATTCGACTTTTTTATTTAACCATATAAGTTTAAATTCTGCGAGCGGAGCGAGCGAAACCTTTTTTTTATCAAAATAAGGATAAACAGAACTTTTTTAATAAATCATTTTGCAGTTAGCTAATCTATCTCATATTTGACCAAATGGTTAACCTTATAAGGCTGTTCCCTGCAGAAAGATTGATATAGCCTACCAGGCATAGGCAGAAATTTTGCAGAATACGGGCCTTACATAATGTACGTAGGATTAGAATTATGGCCCATTCAGTATCACCCCCACTCCACCATTCTGATTGTATTTGACACTCCAGACAGAGAATGTATAGGCTAATTAAATCCAATTAATTTCTTTTTAATTTTAATTAATTTTAATTAATTAATTTCACTTTAAAATTAGATCCCACATTCCACCTCTTTAATTTCAGCAGACCTCCATTTCACCTGAAAACTCGATGATTCACACTTCTTTCAAGAATTCCTGCGTCACCTGGAATAGTTAAGCCTGGACTCCACCCCAACCCATCATGTCATTATTGATGAGGACTGGAGATTCCAGTCTAGAAAAATAAAAGGTCCCAGTCGGGCTCTGTATATACACTCAGCTTAACATAGGTCTATAGAGACTAATAGAGACTATAGTAGACTACATTCACTACAAAAATTGTAACTTTTTGAGAGCCCGATGAATGAAAATGTGGCAGAGACATGGCTCACCAACTTCAGCTTATAGGACCATTGGTGATTCAGGTTAAAATCACTAGAGTTGACTCACCACTTGACTGGAGAGTTCGACCCACCCCCTCCCCGACATACATGCCCCATTCAAGCCCATTTAATTTGCTGACCATCATCTCATTTGATCATCATCTTACCATTAAATTAGCTGATAATCACCATATACTTCAGAAACTCGTGAGAACCTCCCACACACTTTATCAATTTACCTTACTTCATTCCCTTGGAAACTCGACCACCCCCCTCATATTTTGTGTCAAAACTCGGTGGTATATTTATTGT
>JAQFZF010003787.1:0-11071 GCA_034695365.1 Enchytraeus norvegicus
TTAGATATCTTTAGTGATATGTATGTTATGTGCTGCTGCCATGTTAACTTTTGATCAACAATTACGCCAAGAAATTTGGTGGAATCAACTCTTGTAATACTTTCATTTTCAATTGTAAATTTGAAACTGTGTTTCATTCGTTGCATTATTCAAAGGAATGATTTTATAACCAAATAACATGTAATTTGTTATTTTTTTATATTTAGAGATAATTTATTTGCCTTAAACCAGTCCAATAAGATTATCAATACGCAATTAAATATTTTCATTAGTTGCCATAAATCACGAATAGAATACAAAATATAATGTACATTCATAAAACACGTACATTGACTGAGACTTTGTACATTCAATTAAGCTAGATTTCAAGCTTCTCAGACATTTTAGCTTTTACTAAATAAGATTCATTCATTTTATTCAAGATTGAGTCTAGGCCTATATATTTGTTAATATACTAGAACCTGTCTGCTTAGTTGAAAAGCTTGTAGGTTGGAAAAAAGAAAGACACAAAACTGCGGTCGTGATCGAATTAGCCAGCATTGTGAGTCAAGGTTGACACTCGGCGTATTTTTGGTGGCAACTCAATTCCGGTACTGACAAAGTGTCAGAATTGAACGAATGACTAAGTAAGACTCTTTTAAAGGGCAAATTCGAAAAATTAGAAATCGTTGTTAATATAGCCTACATTAAAAGCAGGACTAAGGCAGTCTGTGTGATTCCTGTATATTCGAGAATTTGACCAAGGAGTGGGGCTCATTGGCAAAACGTTGGATTACGATTCCAAGGTTCTCGGTTCGATTTCATTGTTTTTTCGTCGCCGATGGTGCCTTAGGACGGCGAAATTAACCGAAGTCAAATACAGTGGATAGGGCTAACTCTTCAAAGGCTTCTGTGTAACAGACCAATTGCTCATTCACATATCAGACTTGCGGGTGTATTCTGGGAGGAATAGACGTAAAAGAAACAAAAAGGAAAAAACAGTGGGTTTGTAAAAATAAAAAGTTACCTTGCTTCACAGCCTGTAACTAAGTGATGCTCTTCTCTAATCTAATGTGTAGTGCTAGACCGATGACAGGAGCCGACTGTAAGGAAACCACATTAATTTAACGTAAGGCCTTTATAATGATCTGATTACATTTACATGAATATAAATGCATATCCTATATTAGATTTCTTCCCGTGTTGGGTCCGGGATATTTGAGAATAGTACAACCGATAACTGCACGTGTTTCGTAAGAGCCGACTAACGCAGATACTGAGGAAGGAATGAAAAATCACCTCATAAACCTATATTTTCCTTGAACAAAGGCATCGTTTTAGATATGGAAAAGGCAAAGCCTTTGTGATGAGACTGACTTTTTGGGTTGGTCGATGGTCTGCTCATTAAAGAGCGAGATAGTTGATTGTGTGTAAGAATATCTGCCTTGGACCTCCCACGAGGCAGAGCATTGGATGGATATTAGATTTGATAAAGAATGTTTGTAGGAATGGTTGAAGAATGGTTTTGAATCACATTTGTATGCTGAGTAACTGGAGGTTAGAGTATAATCTTGATGAATTGGATCGGTTTTCATCTTCCGTCATTTATTTATAGAAAGGCTTTCCAATTATAGCTTATGCATCACAAGTAGTCAAGCCCAGCTACCCTCTAAATATAGAAACTTAACTTAATAGAAGGCATAACTGTAGTGGCTAGTGGTGACTGTTTATGGTAGTGGTTAATAACAGTCATCAAGGCCAATATGGATCACAATCTCGACGAATGAATAATTATAATCATACCTAAAACCTGTATAAAAATTAAGAATAAAACAAATCGAAAGCCCTGGACAATTCTGTCAACGATATATTAGTATCAAAGTCTTGTAGAACATTGGTTAAGCGGCACGTCTACAGATCAATAGGTTCGCAGTTCGAATTACTGACTGCCCGACTTCGATTTTGGCCAATATTCGATCGGCGAAGTTTACACTGAACCAACATTTATCATTGGCCGTTAAGATTTAGAGTGACAGTTAGTTAGTTAGTTATTTTATTTCAAAACCACAATAATGCTATCATTTACACATCATCAGTAAACAGAGAACAAACGATCACGATTTGCAATTAGAAAATGTAAATCAAACTTAACAATCAAACTTAAGTGGCTTTAAGGTTTCCTGAGGGACCTTTCGGCCATCGAGCAGGACACCTTTATGATAAAATAAAAATGTAAAGTGTCATGAATGAAAGTATTATGTACGACGTATGACAAGTTTAGTCCAATAAGTTTAGTACGCAAATATATGCTCGGAAACAGACATGCAAGCAAACAACAAACAATAAAGATCTGAAATTAAAAATTGTTTAACAATTAGATTTGCAATGAAGCAAAATAGCGGGTTTGAGCGGACAAGGCTTGTTAACAGTATACTGATTCACAATCACAAATATAAGATTAAAAGACAATTATCGAATGTCCTTCGTCAGCGATCTGCAAGCATAAATATAGGAACAATGACAATTATCAACAGTCTTTCGTCAACATATATTAGGCCTATTGATCGACCTACATTTGGCAGGATAAAACAATGTAAATATTTAAATAAAGATTCTTTTCTGAAATTATTTCTTTTGTTAGACTTTGTTTACCCATCACATGTCATGACACAGATTAATGGTAAGGAAAACATTTCATCGATAACATTGCTGCCGGTACAGAAACGATTATTGTCAGTGGCGTCGCCAGGATATAGGTTGAGGGGGGAGGGGGCATGAAAAAATGTGCACACGCGCGCTCTCTCATAGACTGAAAAAAGTGCAAAAGTGAAGCGAGCCCCCAAAAATGGCGTTCGGTCAGTACGCAATGTTGTTAATAAAACGCGTCAATTTTGCGAGCGGAGCGACCGAAAGAAAATTGGACTCTTCACTACAAATGTTGTCCCCCACTCAAAATTATCCGGATCCACCACTGTTCTTCATAATCTTACCGGTGCTTCAAAATACGAATTACCATGTTTAAAATTGTTATAAAAAGTTGAGGGGGGGGGGGGGCACGTGCCCCAATGGTAGCGACGCTACTGATTATTGTTTGCCTAATCTGCGCCATTCACATCTTTAACGATTCAGCGTTGTTTTGTGTCAATTAGTTCCGGGACGCTCAAATTTCATTTCTGAACTTATGTTTACTTCTGTGTTCTTTTCAGGTTGTTTAGTTCGGAATATTTATTGATCCATCCACTTCAAATTTCATGTGTACTCTGGGCCCATTCTGATATTTCGGTGTAGGCGTAGAGATGTTATTAGGCTTATCTAAGTGAGGAATCTTTCCATTACAAGCAACGAGCTCGTTCCAATCAGTAAAACATTAGAATTAGTCGTGCAAAAAGGTCAATACAAACTTTAAGGTTGCGGTTTGAATAGAATGCAACCATGGCCAAAAGGACTTTTAAGAGATAGCATTGTGGTAAATTAAAATAACATTTAAATTCCTTCAAATTCAGAGAAAGCCAGGATAATTAAGATTTCTGATTCTGCAGAAATTTTCGTTTAATTAATTAATTAATTAATTAACGTTATGGATCACTGATCATTGTACATGTCCGTGATGGAGTATTTACTTTCAAAATGAGACGTTGCATTAATTGATGCGTGTTACCAATTGTTATGGCGATGAGCCATAACAATAACAAAGAGTCCCAGTGAATGGATGAAAGTTGAAGAAGCAGAAATGATTAGATTTGCTGGAGACAGAGATATTTGGAAAACCATGACCGTCAAAGCTGGGAACCGGCAGGACACCTGAAAGACGAAGAAGATTGCGATGACCTTAATAAGATTTTGCGATTGGAATACACTGTGATTCATAAAAAGAGGCACCAACATATTTTTTTACTATATCTTCCATAAAGATCGACCGATTTGGCTGAAAATTTGAATAACGAATCTAAAATGAATTTGGCTTCAAACAAAAGTAAACTCGTTACTTATTCTTTGGTGTTTGCCAGGATACCAGAGAGGGAAGTTTATTGTTTGAAAACAAGCAATAACGACATGATTTTCATAACAGAATACAAATTTTGTATTAAAAATTTTGTACTGCTGAAAGATGACAGCAGTCGCCGATTGACTAAAGTGTTCCCGAATTAGGGTTGAAAAAAGAGGTTTCGTTAAGCTGTTACGTAAGATTCGAGCAACGGAAAGTGTGGATCGTGAGCCAGGCAACGGCAGCATTGATAAGGCCATCGAGCAGTGGAGGTCAAGGTTGAGGGCCTGTATTTGAGTCATGTGAGAACATTTCAAACAATTTCTAAAATTAGAACGTTGCGGTTTCTTAGACGTTACTGTTAGAACGTTGCTTTTTCTTATTGTTACTTATTAACAAACTTTAGTTCAATTATGCTAATCTGTATCTACCTTACACAGAGATTATTGACTTTAAAGTTTCGCAAGTTAGTATGAAGAGGCTAAAGCAGAATTTAACGTCAGTTTCGCGGCCTGACGGCTACGATCATGATTCTATACGACAATGGCATGACTGTAATTTAAACAATAAGAGCAATGCACATGTGAGACACATCTCTAGAATTTATTACCTTAACAAGTTTATCTCCAGCTTATTATAGCATTGTGTTAAAAATAGAAACAGTGTGCGGCAAAAACTGTTCCGCATAGAAAATAAGAAAATCAAATAAACGGCCTCAGACGGGGACAGGATAATGGAATATCGCATTAGCATTAATAGCGTAAGCCGATACTTAGCAGCATTGTCTTCATTTACGCCATTCTTATGTATTTAGTTTTTTCTTCGATTTATGACATTTTTTATATGCAGCAAATCTTCTGCTAGATTATCTTCTTACATTATTTTTAGCTTGTTTTGCTTTCCATATATAAAGTCTTCCTGACAACATAAGTTTAATTCAAGAAGAAATAGCTGGGAACTGCGGATTGATACAGCCGCAAGGCAAACCCGAACACTTCTTCTTTAAGTATCTTCTGGTATTTATTATTTAAAATGCTAAACGCTAAGGCCGAATTTAACATCAGTATCGTATACTAACGGCCAAATCGGTGACCGGCGAACCCTGGAAATCTAACCGTACCGTAAACTATTGAACCCGTGTCCGGCCAATGTGCAATCGGATGAGCCATATTTGGTTGCTATATTCACAGTTCTCAGGTATGAAGTTAATAGACGTCAAAGTCAATGGTGAAATAGATGTGTACAATTACAAGTTATAGATTCAATTTACTATCAATCAGCTCAAGATTGATTGAGGTTTAACTCCCTCTTCATTCTTTTATAATTAGGCACTTTATCTGTTTCTTATTTGAGTAAAGCTACTGTTGCAGTTTGTTCAATGCTCTATCTTGTATGGCTCAATTAACTTTGAAAATAATAATTATTGCTCAAATTCTATGGAATATTCAGAACCCAGTTAAATTTTAGGAAAGAGATTATTAAATTTTAGACTTGCAATCATTGAAAATACGGTAATTCATAAGCAATAGCAATTCTTGATACACAATTATTAAAAAAATACACAAGTAAGCCTACACTCTTACACTATATTGAAATCAGTGGCGGTTCTATGCCGGGGCCAAGGGGGCCGTGGCCCCCCAAATTTCCCTCTGCGCCCCCCATAATATTTTAATGACTAACGTTGTTAAATATCGCATTAGTGTAACGTATTAGATTTATCCTCTACTTGGCCCCAAAAATTCTTAGGCTGGGACCACCACTGATTGACATGAAGTGTCCAGCCCAAAGTCCAGGAAGCCGTCCTAGACACGTGCCACTGATTTATTTTTATCGGGGACGGACGTGGAGGAATGGGATGAACTAAAGTACTATATCAGCAAACGGTCGATGAATTAATTCGATGCACCTATCCAGTAGGGTATGATGGCACTTAGTTATACTTTCAAATACGAATATTTGAGCCCGATACCGAGAAGTGCAATGTAGTCATGTGCTATGCAGACCAAGACACAGGTTTATTTGTCATTTTACATTAGAAACTAATGTGTTTCCCTGGTAAATGTGGGACATTTGAAAAGAAAGCATGGTCAAATAAATAGCACGCTTAGATTGTGCATCAGAAGTCCGTGGTTCGATACAGCCGATTGTTGTAATACAATGTTTATGAGATTTCTGCTTTGGACCTAATCATCTGACACAGCACTGGATAGATAGATTATACACGAAAGTGCCTTCTGGAATCTAAACTTCTCTAAATCGTACGGTATTTTGCGTTTCTAAAAGCCGGCAATGTTATGCCTAACTATTGAAGAATTGCAGCATTATCGACGCATCCGATGTTTTTCACAGTCCCTTCAATTTCAATGACGGAGATGACAGCAAGAAATTAGCCGTCAACGTCAGTTTATTTGCTCTGACCTTTATTCATTCACTAAAGAGCGCTCATATCTCTGCGGAAAACAGTCCTGACAAAGAATAGCTGAATTAACGTTCCTGACAAAGAATAGCTGAATTAGATTAATCAACTAATCTATAGCCTATTTTTCAACGTGATTGACAATATAGAAAATATATCTAGAACTTGCTTTACCACTGATTTCGTTTCACTTCTAATCAGTAGTGGCGGATCAAGGATTTTCTGAGAAGAGGGATTTTTTTTACATGCATTGTTTCCTGAGTGGGGGCTAAAGTTAAATTGAGGCTAATTGACGAGGGAAGGGACCAAGGTCCACATTTTTTATTGAAATGGGTCTAATTCTAATCATTTTCATATCGGGGGAGGGGGCGGTCGGGGGCACGCCCCTCACGCCCCATCCCCGCCTGCATATTATATTGGATCGTTCTTTGCAAATAAATGCGTAGTAATTTTAAATATGCCTAAGGGCTTCTTTTAACATATTAAATACGCCATAAGAGTCAAACGTCTAAATGATATAAAAGTGAAATGTAAAATACGGTTGCCCATTATGCAGCTGCATTGTAAATCTGATGATAATTTTAACGGTTAAAATCTCAACTCAAATTGAACTTTTATAATTAAAGTAAGGTCGTGCATTGATTATACCATGAAGATATTAAATTATGGCAAAAATTATTACACACTATTAACAAAATTAGAGAATATTGCAGAGTTTTTGATTTCGTTATTTTAATGCAGTTAGATATTACAAATGCTACATGCGCATATTTTGTACCTGGATTGTCGCTTTTTTGCAAATGCAATTCATTGGATTATGTACAATTAAATTTGGAGCAAATATATTTTAAGCATGCAGTAGAGTATAAAAACTTACTAGTATACTATAAGTCTTCATAAGACTATAAGTCTTCATAAGACTATTGTAAGTCTTCATAAGACTATTATAAGTCTTCATAAGACTATTATAAGTCTTCATAAGACTATTATAAGTCTTCATAAGACTATAAGTCTTCGTCTAAAAAATCTAAACGTTTTTATATTTGACTAAAATTACTTTTTATTCTAAATGATTTATATATTTCGTTATACGATCACTTTAGAGACAATTTGAGTCCCTAAATAAGGTGAAAACATAATAATTTTCGCATGTCTCAAGGGACTATACTTTAATTATTTTAACAAGGTGTTGAATTTATTGAGAGAAAATCTTCATTGTAGCCTCAGGTCCTACAACGTTTGTCTCGTGTCTGTGAAAATATTATTCCTTCGTCGTAAACAAAGTTCTAATGTTTGCTACATTCTTCAATGTACTTGCGTAACTCTCATATTATATTGCATTGGCTTATAAATTGTATACTCTCTCTCTCTCTCTCTCTCTCTCTCTCTCTCTCTCTCTCTCTCTCTCTCTAGTCCAATACCGAACGGCCGGTCCTAGATACATATTCCTACTCACAGCCTGCTATCACGATGATTCACTAATGAGCACACCATTGATGGCATTGATCAACAAATGATCTCATCACAAAGGGTGTGCCTTTACCACACCCAAATGTAGCTACAACGTGATAATGTATGGCTTCTGAGGTAGTTCCGCGTTGCCTTCCTCAAACATCTGCGTTAGTCGCTTTTATGAAAGACATGCAGTTCTCGTTTGATCTGTTCCAAGGTTTCCAGTTACTGTAGGCCTACCACCCCACAGGGATATAATTATAATATAGGGTCAACTGTGTATAGTGTATAATTATAATAATATACATTATTTTCTCTATTTTCAGGAATACTCTACTACATAAGTTCCACCGTAAACCCAATCCTATACAACGTCATGTCTCACAAATATCGTCGAGCATTCCGGGAAACGCTCTGCGGGAAGCCAGGGATCAGAAGGTTTCCCTCTTCCACACGCCTCGTCGGGTCCCAGCATCCAACTGAGCTCGATAAACTCGCACAACCAAGGCGCACGAAACACTCCCTACCAAAAATGTCGTTTGATTCAAACGGGTCACTCAGCAACAGGGCTAAATTAGTATTGTCGTCAAATGGTCACGTTAGCGTGAGATGGTATAAGCGTAAAAACACTCCTCTGCAGCAGCAACAGCAGCAACAACAGCAGCAACTACAACAACAACAACACCAGCATTCGCAGCGACAGCAAAACAGTCAGCAAGTACAAGAACAAGACCACCAGCAGCAATATCAGCAATATCAAGAACAACAAGTAGAGCAAACTCAAAGACGACAGTAGCAATAATAAATAGAAATACAAACCACGTGATTAAAATATCATATCGGTATTGTTGATGTGGGTAAGTCTTGCAGTACCATAAAGTAACAATTATATTATTGGAATTTCATGAAGATAAAATACAATTAGCATAACACGGAAAAAGTAATTATCGTCAAGGCTAATATTAGTTATCAGCCAGTAAAGGTTGCGAGTTTCATTCCAGGTCGAATCAATTTGAGAGTAAAATCGTGAATGTACAACGGTCAACCAAGCCCCTCCATTGCTTGGTGGGTCGGTCAATTGGAAACAATTAGTAGGTTTCGGATGACTACTGCTGAAGGTTGCGAAGTTAATCATACGGCTGACGTAATTGGACTATCGTATCTGTGAATAGTGGCGATCCCAATCGCTAGCAAATGACAATTATCACCTATGTGCTGTATCGCTTAGTTGGGTATCACCTCCCGTGTCTAACGCCCTATTCTGAGTATGACAGGAATTTTAACTCTAATTTAATAAATATTGTAATTAGACAACGAGTATTCATGTTTAATTTTTTTCTTGCTCAACGAAATAAGAGTGACAGACCAATACGTTCATTATTTATTAGTACGTTAATAAGTCTATTCGTCCAATCACTATAATCTTGTCTAATAATTAAAAAGTATTTAAAAAACAAATTGGATAAAAAAGTTACATGTTAACTCACAGAGCGAGTCATAGTAGAAGGAGGTAATTGTTTTTTTGCTACAACTCTCTGTTGGAATAATATATATACTCTTGCAAGGAAATCGACGAATGCTATGAATTGTTAAAGATCAATTTTATTATTATTAATGTTTAACACATGATAAGATCTGCGATATACATTTATACAGCAGCTCTAGTAATATATTTTAAAGCTTACATGTAAACATGTTAAAATATTTTAGTATAAAATAGAAGTAATGGAAGGGAGACAGAATTATGTACTCGTCTGATTCTAGTAGACCAGGTAGTCCCACATGTTTATCTTCTACCACAAACAGATGGAAATATTTCCTGCCTCGCGGGCAGTGGCGATTCCAGCTTACAAAAATAGGAGGGAGGGGGTAAGTAGGGACCAAATCTAGTATTTTACACTGATGTGCAAAAATTAATAACAATAACTTCACAAATATGTAGGCCTATAGATAACAACTTGTTTAAAAATCTCTGAATGCGCTTATTCAACGTAATCATTAAAATATTTTGGGGGACCATTTGACAATTTTTGGTACCACGGCCCCTGGCACCGGCTTAGAACCGCCACTACTTGCGGTTCTTTGAAACATCTGCAGAAACGGTGTGCTATTTGTTTAGTCAACTGCTTCTTATATTAAAACAAAACTTACACAAAACCGGTACAGTAACTCTAAAGTGCAAGGAGTGTTTATGTCTTCAAGTTTAAAGTAGAATGTTATTTCAATGTTTTATTACCAAATTTGCATTTGTTTAAATCTAAGAAAGTTTAAGATTTAACAGTTATAGTTTACTAGTGTAGTAATTCTGTTGAAGAACTGCAGACTGTGTAAATCTGAAATTTGAGCGACCAATTGGTCTGATATACAGCAGTCCTTACAACGAACACTGCTACAAATTTCTTCACTACTGTATCTACGCTAATCGTTTCTTACGAGCATTTGCTTTTGTCGGTGGTTACAATTCTAAAAATCTTGGAACCCGCTCCGGAAATATAGCAATCCTGTGCCATGGACCTGATGTTAAGCAGAGAACTGGTTAAATAGATAGCATAATAACCGTATTAATAATTGTAATACGGCTGAGCTAGAGCACACCGGTTAAGTGTCTAACTCAGGTTTCAAATGTTCACGATTCGAATCGCAGGTCTCAGCCGTCACTGATGCAGCCGTTAGGGAGCAACACAGGCGTTAAATTCGGCTAAGCCTTTAAATATTATTTATTGTAGAATATTGATTGTACCTACGGTACACCCACGCATAATTTTGTTGACATAATTATGATGATATTTTCATTGCAGAATTTTATTAAAACAATGATTTTATAATTAATATTGAAGTAGGCCTACAATAATTAGCAAAAAATACACCAACACACGAATAAGGACAAATTCATTTCTCATTTTACAATTTTATTTGTTTCATAATTATAGGCTTCATATAACGAGACTTCTTCACAGTCAAACGACTTTCAACTAATGTTATTTCAAATTATTATATTATTTCAGCTAATATTATTATTAGTAAGCATTAAATATCACTTTAATTATGTTAATCCTTGCATTAACAGAAACGAATGCTGTTTTACATTTAATTTTGCACATTTTTAAGAATGTTTTCGCCATATAAACTTGAGCCGGTTCGGGATAAAACAGTCTTCACATGAATGTCATATCTCCTTTTACAGTAAACATCAATGTCCTGTGTCAGAGCGACATTAATGTTAAGAATCACTAGTAGAA
>JAQFZF010003788.1:0-11071 GCA_034695365.1 Enchytraeus norvegicus
GTGAGGGTGGGTGGGAGGTAGAGCTAAAAAAATAATTCATTAAATTTACTCTTTTTAATATAATCTAAGTTGTTTTCAGTTGTAAAAACAAAAAACCTAAAAAACTAAAAGCCTAACTATTTTTAGAAAAAAGTTTTAAAAAAAAACAACCTTAAAAACCTAAAAAAGATAAAACCTAAAAAACCTAAGCTTGCCAGCCTTGGGTAAGACTAAATCTTACCAAATCTTACAGAGTAATTAATGGTTTTGAACATTTTAAAATTGAAAGTTAAAGTTTTAAAGAAAACTGGAAAATATATGTGCGTTATTAGCGTGGTTTTTTAAGCGAGTCCGCCCAAAAAAAGGCGGGTCTTTTGGGTATGTACCTGGGTGTCTGAACCCTGAATATATCTATCATATCTAAACTGGCTTCCAGAAATATTCTCAAACAATGTAATTTTAAACAAGGCATCCAATAACAGCAAATAAATGCAAAATCTAGAACATTTTACAGAACTAGAGGATTTTACATAAAACGAGAGCAGTTGAGGTTATAGTGATAACCCGTGGCTAGAAAAACACACAATCAGTTGTCTGTGGTAGTGTTATCAATGGTTTACTGCAGGAGCGGGTCAGTCAGGTGAAATAAAGCATTCCTGTGATCCTATCCCACGCAATCAATAGACCTCCGGAGTCATGGATAAAAGTATTTATAAGTTATTAAGTTCTTTTAATTTAGTTTTATTGCCTTCCCGTGTTGGATCTGGGATACTTGCGAATTTCGTAAGAGGAGACTAACGGAGATGAGGCATCGAAGGGCAGAGTGGTCAGCGCAATGACTGTCACATCAGTGTACGGTACGCAACCCTTTGGTCACTCAACTCCAAATTTTAAGAGGACCTTCCACGTCACAGTGGCATAGCGCAGGCCATGTTACTTTGCTTTTCACTGCTGAAAAGCGTTACCCAGACTTAGTTAAGAGTGCGCTAAATAAAGTTACTGAAAGATTAATTGGGTTGCTAGAACTCTATATTTCTCTAGTGCACCGCCAAACGGCAGGTCCAAGGTACTCATTCCCAACTCACAGCATCAGTTCTATCATGTTCATTAAACTTTGCCTTCTGACAAGGTATATTATGCAGTGACATCACAGGGTAGTAAACCCTGTTTGGTGCTCGAAATGATAAATGATAAATAAGTATAGTTAATGAGCACTCCATTTGAACATCAATTGATATGTTGATTCCATTACAAAGGCTCCCAGTTATAAAATAATACACTCAATGCTTTAAATCCTGAACATCTTTAGACAGTTGCACGGTTTGTTGCTATGGTTCGTTGGATCGTGGATGGTTCATGGATTGTTAACTGCATGGATGGTTTACTGCAAGCAGTCTTGCCACAATCCCGGTAAACTAACCGACAGAAGTTAATCAGTTACAACGGTCAAAGCAAATGTTTTGTCAGTTATCGCTACATAATGCAGTGGCAGTTAAAGCCTTTAAGATATGATAGGGGTATTGCGCGGGTTAAAACTTAAAGCCTTCGAGATGGGATTGAGAAATGTGCAGATCACTTCGTTCAAAGCGATTTATAGCACAATCTGCAGGTTGGACTACTATCAGAAAGAACTACTGATATCAACCAGATAGCCTATAGGATATATATTTATAAATTATATATAGGCCTATTATATATGGCCCTATACCTTTACTCCTGATACGAATAACAATTTTAAATATAATTGATATTATTATTAAATTATTATTTCATACAAACACACACTTACTTAGTACTCACATTAAAATAATTAATTAGACAGACGCAAATGTAGGCCTGCACATGTACGGTACATTGTACAACCATATTATACTGTGCTCACATGTGTCTTAAACAAGCATCTGATGCTTCCTGACCCAGTACTGTGATGTTGAAGCTAAATAAAACCTCAGTTTCGCCGTCCGAAGGAAGCATTAGACAACGGAAGAGCCCTGGTATTCGAACAGTACATTTATGGTACCGCACATTTGGTCGAGGATCTTAACTTAAATGATATGTACAGCAATCAGACGATTCAGGCAAAAAACTCCAGAAATATCACACTCACACATGTATGCAGGCACTTAAATTATACAAACAAACACGCACACACTAACATACACAAGGAACTTACAAACACATGCACACACTCACACTCAGTCATATCCCATCATTCTACTATCGGATTCTCGATACACCTTTCTCGATAGACCTTTTCTCGATAGACTCGATATCTCGATAGACCTTTTCTCGATAGACTCGATATCTCGATAGACCTTTTCTCGATAGACTCGATATCTCGATAGACTCGATATACCTTTTCTCGATAGACCTTTTCTCGATAGACCTTTTCTCGATAGACTAGATATCTCGATAGACCTTTTCTCGATAGACTCGATATCTCGATAGACCTTTTCTCGATAGACTCGATAGATAGATTCTCAATAGATAGATTCTCAATAGATAGATTCTCGATAGATAAACAATATAAACGATATATAAACGATAGATTCTCCATAGACCTTTTCACAGGAATGCCACACACAGTGTCAAACACACACTCTCACACAAACACGCCCCACACATCCAGGCACACACACACAGTGATATCCCAACTACTATCCACGGATTGTAGGTAGACCTTTCCACAGGACATAAACACCTGCAGACACTTACACGCAAACAAACATAAACACATACAAACACACACACAGTGATATCCCACTTACTATCAGCAGATTCCCGGTAGACCTTTCCACAGGAATGCTCCTGTGAGATGTGACTGCAATCGATTCCATTTAAAAATATTTACTCCAGCCAGGCTGCAGGATTTATCCAATTGTTCTATTTATAGACACGCGCTAACCCCCCCTCTCAGTACACAATGCTCCGTATAGACAAAGAGGATGATCCGTGGTAAAGG
The DNA here is from genome assembly GCA_034695365.1 of Enchytraeus norvegicus. NCBI lineage: Eukaryota > Metazoa > Annelida > Clitellata > Enchytraeida > Enchytraeidae > Enchytraeus > Enchytraeus norvegicus. The sequence continues at coordinate 2,942 of JAQFZF010003788.1, forward strand.
GGGGTACATCTCCTGCTAGTATGAATTTACGAAAATATAATTATACATATTTGCTCAATAAGATAACAAGTGGTAGATTTTTATTATTCATTTGATATGCACATCCCGGAGGGGAGAAGTGATAGCTCCATGAAGCTATATTTCCTAGCTGTAGGGCAGGCCCAATATATTTTTTACACGTGGAGCCTATGTAATCTATTTCTTCTTTTTTCATAAATCCACAGTGCCTTATTTTTTGTGTTAGGATTGGGGATGGATGGGATTTTGATAAAATAAGGTGAGTAAAAATAAATTCTAAAGAGGAATAATTAATGCCCCCTGAAAGAATTAGATTTGCCTAAAATTAGGCTTACTATTCAATTTAAAGAATTAGATTTGTCTAAAATTAGGCTTACTATTCAATTTAAAGAGTATTAGATCAATAACTAATGCATAAGTACTCTTGAAAATGATAAAAGATAAAATTAGGTTTTGAAATACTACATAGGCTATTAATGTTAACTTAATGATTTCTACTTCGTTTATTATGTTTGCTATATATTTTCGCCCCCTTTCAATAAATCAGTCTGGATCAGCCACTGTGTGTACAATGCTGATAATCCAACAATCCTTCCAACAATCCTTCAATGTTTTCAGCACATCACTATCCAGTACCATGGCATCCTAAGTACACTCAAATGTGTCTCAATATCAGAATTTCTAAAGCAAAAACAATACAGTTCTCAGTGTACAAGTGGATTTCTTGCGAGTATTTTCATCTAGCATTTTCATCTAGCGGAAAAGAGCAATGACTAATAAATTTTTTTTTTAGCACTTTACTCAAAATTGATATGTCTGTCTATCCACTGTTTCCAGTGCACTGCCAAATGGCAGGTCCAAGGTGAAGACTGTGAATTCATGTGTGTGCAGAATCTGCATTCTGGATCATTAATGAGCCTACCACTTATCAAAATAACAAGTTGACCCCATTTCTTCAAGAAAATTATGTCTTTTTAATCTAAGGCGGTTTTCCAAAATGATGCCTTCCTCACGGACAGCATAGTTGGCTTCTAAGAAACACGTGAAATTTTCAATTGCCGTGACTGGTCTATTCTTTTCCATCCTGGATCAAACATGGGTAATAGGAAGTACATGTATGTATACGACGTACGTGTACTGTACACTGTACTGGTACTATCAATTGTACAGAACTTTTAAACAAAATATTAGACATATTTCAGGCATAGGTTTCAGACATAAATAAATTTTAAAAATACACAAAATCAATATCTAGAGACATGCAAAAGAACTTACTGTTGTTTTCATTGAAGATATCCGAGCCAAGAATTGCCCTGGACTCCCTGGATGGTCTCAGTTTCTCACTCTTCTGTTTGCTGCCACCTGCCTTGCCCTTGAGCTCTTGCTCCTTTACCTGCTGCGCCCCCATGGTATACCACTTCTCACCACAGCGCTAGAGCAATCAGCAGCCAGCCAATCACAGGCCTCGCTCAACAAACTCATCCAGTACTCGTTCTATCGTAGCGCTATCGTCTGTAATCCATATTAATCCTCGATATATGAGAGAGGTAATATCCAGAATAGAAGTAATACGATCAGGAATATGATTTGTTAATCCTGTTGAATGCTTCCCTGTTGAATGCTTCGGGAGAATAATCCAATAATCCGCTTCAAAATAATATTTTTTACATTAGGCCCTAGAGTTAGGTAAATAATACTGCAACTTGATACTAAACAGTCTTCTGCAAAACAATCAGACGTAAATTAATTATAAATTGTTCTGCTTTGCAGCAAACATCAATGAAACATTTAACTTGTAAACGAATAATTAATTAACGAGTTGACATCATTTACGATGAGCTTTTCAAAAAATGCATTCATCAAACACAGTAAGCGTTCGAGGTGGCAATCATTTTTCCTATAGGAAGGTGCTGTAAGGTCCAAGATTTTGTATTAAAATCAACCTAATTGATTGCGTATGTATGCGCAATTGCGCATTAAATACCGTAGCCAGATAGTTATGACTATGTGCAAAAATTTGTGCTGTGGATTTGTGGCTTGTCATAGAAATTGCCAACAAGCAGCGAAGTGAGAGGCTGATAATAAATGTTCAATAAATTATTATGAGTGATTTACGACCTGCAAGCACTGGCCGTTGCATAACCAGTATAACTATGTCTAATTATACACCATACAATATCATTATAATGCTCTCAAATAAGCACTTGACATATTCTCTTCAATTATTAAACCAGTGGTCAGGAGCAGTATTGAACAGTGAACATAAGTGTGTTATGCCAAACACATACTACTAGGTACTGTACAATACTACAATAGTACCAATGCTACAATGCGTATAAGTACATAATTATAATATGCACACAAGGTTACTAGTTAAAATTTAAAACAATTTTCTTATGACATGCCTTGCAATTTATTAAAGTACTGGTAATCATTATAATTTTATTAAATTATACAAAGTCATTTGGAGAGACACACAGCCACTCATGAACATATAAGCAAACACGTACACACAAATAGGCACATTAATATATATACAGGGTGTGCCAAAAAAAGAACCCCCTATGAATTTCTTAAATAATTTCGCCATCTGGTGTCTGTTTGCAATATAAATTTCTAGGATCATCCGGGGACCAATTTAACACCTTCGTACCAAATTTCATTGAATATTTGGTCTGGAAGCCGATTTATTCACTTTTCTGCACATCAACCCTACTTTTCAGATTCGATATGCTGTGTATTATAATCTCATATAGAAAGCTCTAGTGTCAAAATGTGACGTGCAAAAAAGGGAATAACTCGGCTGCTAGATCAAATATTTTAATGAAATTTGATAGGAATGTGTTAAGTTGGACTCTTAATGATCCTAGAAATTTATATAACAAACAGAAACCAGATGGCGATATGATTAACAAAATTCAATCAAAAAAACTCAAATTCAGGGGTTGATGTATAAAAAAGTTAATAACTCGGCTGCTAGACAACATAATTCAATTAAATTTGGTATGATAGTGTTAAATTGGACCCTGGATAATCCTAGAAATTTATATTACAAACAGACCCCAGATGGCGAAATTATAAAAAAATTTGTAGGGGGTTCTTTTTTTTGGCGCACCCTGTATACAGACAAATATGCAGACACACAAGCACATGCGAGCAGTATAGTTATTGAACAAAGCTATATAGATCTATGCAATATGCCACAGTTGTACAAGAATCAAGTAGCCTACAAGCCATAGGCCCCAACCAGCTTGGCAGCCTAGCTAGAGTCTAGACCTTTAGCAGCAAGTCCTTTCCCAATACAGTATCTGCATTAGTCGTCCCTTATGATATCTTGATACTATTAAATTGTCAGTGGTTCATTTCTCAATATTATCTAACAACTCCAAGAATTTAATAATAATAATAATAATTTAACAATGATAAATGTTTAATGTCCATGTCATCATCCAGGGATGATGCCAGGGACGTCTCAACATACTTAATTGATAAACTACAAAATTTACAGACTATTATAAATATTGTAATATTACTTATAGAAGCAAAGCCATAATATCGGCTCATAATTCAATATTATCTCAGTAATCTGGTCAGACCACTTACTCATAAATTACACAGCTTAACTAAATTCACTTGAAAGCAAACCCATACATGTACAAAATTGTACATGTATCTTCAGATTTTAGCTATCCACATTCCAGATCGGTAATCCTGGTAGCGGCGGTACCAAATTATCATTATGATTTTAACGTTAGTTCTAGGGTCAGGGTGTGTGGTAAAAAATATTATTTTATGGTTAGGGTAGGGGTTGGGGTTAGGGTTAGACAAGCCCAAACACCACCCCAAATCCTGCACTAACCATAAATTAGCTGAGAAATGAACCCTAATCCTAGCAAAACCCCCAGGGCTTATTAAACGCAAGTTATTTATAAATATAACAAAAAGTATAAGCACTGATAGAATTCTAAAATTTGGTACACTAAATTGTATGGTCACTCTACGCACCACTGGACCCCCCCCGCCCCCTATTCATTTTCAGTGTGATTTGTTTTTAAACAAATACAAAAAAAGTACGATCAGCTTAATGTAATCGGCTATGTAACTAGCACTACCATAAAAATTAAAAAATCTCAGTGCTTCCGATGGGCAACCGAAACAACAATAGATTGACTTAAATAAATCATCAAATCAATGATTTCAGACTCTATTATCTATAATCTACTTCATAATATGTGCCTAATCTTATTCATATTCATAATTTTATCTAGGAATTGAAACCTAACACTGCTGTTGACTCATTTACATCATCAAATTATAATTCTACACAGATATCGCATATTTTATGCATCACAGAAGAATATTGAATGAAGAAAAAAAAATCCTCGTACAATTTTACGGATGGGACAGTTATATAGACTAAATTAGGCAGAGCGAAAAGTTAGGCAAATAAGTTATGATACCAAGGTCGATAAATAGAGAACAGAGAAAAATCAATTTTATGTTCTCTATCAATAACATTCCGCCATGACACCACTGCTACCATTCAGATTTTTGTTTAAGATTTGAAATCCTGTTTTTAAAATAATTATTTTACTTTTAATTCTATGCAATGATATCAAAATGACAATGTAAAGTGTTATATAATGCTTATTTACTTTTAACTATAAAGAGATGTTTTGATATCTATATCTAGTGCACTGCCAAATGGCAGGTTCAAGGTACATATTTTGAAACATAGTCTGCTATCACGCTCACTAATGAGCACTCCATCGATCATTAATTTGATTCCATCAAAAAGGATATGCCTTTACCGCACCTAAAATGTAACCTTTCTCTTAGAAATATTCTGCCTTCAGAGGTGGTTCCCGTTGCCTTCCTCAGTACGAAGATATCTGCGTTAGTCGACTTTTACGAAACATGTGCAGTTTTTAGTTGATCTATTCTCAAGTTTCCCGGATCTGACATGGGTATGTGGCATGATTTATCCAAGACATTATGGTGACTTCTTCGTTGAATCAGATTTCTTTAAGTAAAAGTAGTTGCCTTTTGATTTCTTATGAAATTAATTGATTGACAGTAATGTTGCTCTTAAGCCTACTACTAAGATCCACCGAGACCAAAGATATAAAGGTCTTTGACCGAGACACACTGCACAACTAAAGGAAAACGTAGTCATTTATTTTAAAAAGCTTTATTTATACATAAATGCTGTATAGTTGGCAAACACTTGTTATATCAGGCCTTCACAATTATTTTCAGAGTTTACTAGCACGTTCAATTGGACAACAGTATTATTATCGCAACTATAGCCAATAATAGAAAATAATTAATTAGACAACAATATTTGCATGTTCGTTGACCTATGCAAGAGTGGACCAACGACTGAAACAAATAATTTTCGTTAGTCTCAAAATATTTTCCAAATCATAAACTGAAGGCATACAATTTTTTACCAGTATTGTAGAAAACCATTAATTTTTATATAGTAAATACTAACAAAAATATTTCAAATATTACGAAAACAATTCAAAAATATTGTTTAAATAAATACAATTTTGTTACAATATTTCTTATGGTCATTAGTCCACTTTTGCACAACACCATCCATTTTATCAGACCATAAAATTCAAATTAATTAGTATGCTCAGAGTCTTGTTACAGTGTCTGTACAGCGTACATGCTAACTTAGTACTACACCAATAAACCAGCCATGGAATAAATGATCAATTACACCGACATTGACTATTACTATATTACAACAAACAGTAATCAAATAAAGCACAATAACAAATCACACTGAAAAACAAAAAAGGATTTTCTGTATACTACAGAAAGAAGCATATAAAACCATGCAAAGAAATGATGAATAACATTCACAAGTAATCTAGATTACGCTGCATTGACTCTAATTGTATAAAATGGCTTATTGAATTTGTCTAAAGCCCAAAATAAATATTGGCCTTCTATTATGGCTACTTGACCTATCTCTATCTCTTGTGCACTGCCAAATGGCAGATCCAAGGTACATATTCGGAAACACAGTCTGCTATCTCGCTCACCAATGAGTACCCCATCGATCATCAAGTTGATTCCATCATAAAGGCCAGGCCTTTACCACACTCAAAATGTAACCTCTTTTCTTGGGAATATATATTCTGACTTCCAAGGTGATTTCCCGTTGCCTTTCTCAGTATGAAAATATACCTACATGATAAAACTGTAAAAATAATTATGATACCAATCTATTCCAGCTATAGTTCAATATACGCACAGTCATTTAATGTATCAATGTTAGCTATAAAAGTGACTAATAAAGCAAATGCCATGTTGACAATGTAAGCAAAGGCGAATATTATAACGGAATCAGAAAAACATTTAAATGTGTATGTAGACTAGACAAAAAGAAAATCATGAAACTGTCATACAATAATTAAAATTATCACATTAATTCCAAATGCAGTTTCATTTTATTATATTATTATTCTGTAATAATGATTATTATTCATTTATATTATTTATTTATTTTATTTTATTATAATTCATAAATAATTAATTTTTTTTTTTTTCATCTAAAGTTATGACTAGAGTAGTATTGTATCACATACTATAAATCAACATGACACTTTGATCTACCACCAGTAAATTTTCAAAAATGTAAATTCAATAAAGTTCAATGTATACAAAAATTATCATAAAAATAATTGGAACACAAAACAATGCTAAAATTGTGACTTAGATATATCAAACTGAACTGCAATAAAGGATAAATCTGCCACAACAAATCAAATCAAATTAAATTATGGTTTAATGTTCATCATCTGACGACGATGACACCCACGTTACAATTACGCCTGAGCATGACCATTCAATAAACTACAATGTAATCACTGCCGTTAAAATTAATTATCCTACAATGAATTATTCAATACATTTCTGCAACATTTTATAAAACAACTCGGAAAAACCAGCATGGCAAATATGGAAAGTGTTCTGTAATTTAAAAATATCTTTGCATTAATATCATATATGTTTCCGCAAAGCTAAATTTCTACTGGAGGTACATGGCAGCAAAGCCTAACACAACAAAAGTATGAAACTGAAATACGAAAAAAATGCTATGAATTATTTAAAAAGTAGGGTATACATTAAAAGCATAACTCAGAAGCAACTCAAAATCTTAAAAATAAATTACAGCTAATAAGGATACAATGGTCTAGACTGCTCGGTGAATGTGACATACGGCTGCATGGCTACTTGACTCTCCATTGTTAATTAGCACTCCTATGATACTTTGCATAGAGCGGCACTTTATAAATATTTATATTAATAACAATAGAAGAACAAACGAATACTACATCCCTCTCTTACTTACTGACTCTTAAGTTTCATAATAAAAAATCTTCACATTTCGAAATATGCCACAATATACTATTATTTGTGACGCAATCTTATTATCACAATTTTGTTTAAAATTATGACATGTCACAATTTTAACAAACTGTTACTGAATACAACTTCAGAAAAATTTCATTTGTATCGTCCAAAGGACAAAATGTCTAATGCTAAATTAACAAGTGGATTCTCGAAATAGATAAGACGAGGTCACAGAAATATTTTAACTAAACAAAAAGTGACAAGAAAAGGTGTTTCAGGTAAAGATTCCAAATAAAATCTGATAAAGTAAAATAAAATAAATAAAAAATGAGAAAATAAACAGTATTCAGTATCACTATGGTTATTGAGATTTTTGACACATCAAGCTAGAGACAAATTTAGTCTGATAAACTGATTCTAAACTATATTGGAACAAGACGAGAGGTTTCGCTGAAACTTAATAATTTGTGCAAAAAGATATGAAAATTATCGAAAATATTACATTCAACATATGAAAATATTTCTTATCAAAGTTTTCCAGTCCTACCATGTCCATAGGAAATGCTGATTAATCTGAATTAATCGAAATATTCATATATAATTTTTGTTATTTGTTTAATAGTAGGGCAGATTGTTGCCAGATTTCAGTGGAATTGTTCAGTTAGTGATAGAAGCATGAAAGTTTCAGGGATGTTTCTTAACATGTTTCCTAGTGTATACAGATAAGGAGGCCTTTAA